>JAJLXV010000014.1:0-151793 GCA_030571435.1 Myxozyma mucilagina
CGAGGCTTCCGGCCTCGAGTAAGGCTTATGTCACGAAGTGATGATCCTTACTACATTTTTAATATCAGTTATGAGTTAAGGGGTGAGCCCCCATGAGCAGGCGTTAAATACATTTGATTTATTAACTGAAATAGACTTGATATCAATTATGAATTGGAGTCTTTTAATCACTTGATCGAGAAAGACTCGAATTAATTCATATTGGATATATTTAGCCATCCTCGTGCGTAGGCGTTAAATCAAATCAAATCAAATCTTAGCCTTAACCACTTGATTGATCAATTAGCCTTAACCACTCGGCCATAGTGCCATTTCTGAAGGTTGTTCTTTTTTTTTTTTTTAAAAAATTTTTATAATAGTAACATAATTCTACACCGTCGCGTAGGCGTTAAGTCCACTTCACTTTATAAGAATATCATCTTCTTTCTTCGTAGAAGCCCATAAACTTGTTTGACTGATTGCTATTTAGTAGGCATTGAATACGTACCAGGGGTAGGCCTCTTGCGTAGGCGTTTAATTATTTATTACTTTTTTTTACTCAAGTAGCCAGTTTCATTACCCCATTGATCATCCAATTCCACCTTATCTTACACCGTCAATTTCTTTTCCTCATATTTCTCCTTGTATTCCCTTTTTGACAACCAGATCTCAACAACCAGATTTAAAATCCAAAAACTGGTTAAGATAATACAATTAGCACATATTAGCTGAATAAGCATTTATTTAAAAACAACACTGATTTTTTGAAATGATCGGCATTATGATAAAGTAGACTGTCTAAGTTAAATTCATATCAAAATGTAGCATAATTCGGTATGCGACTGTAGATTCAAGTGCATAATGTGATCATTGTATGACATATCAATTCCTCAACCCCATTAATGAATTTCGGTAAACAGCAACAAGTAACAGTTGAGCTGCCTATTTTACGTCACATAATGTTCCACATTTCTTGCAAATACGAAGATCAATATTTTCTGTGAATGACAGCACAGCATCTTTAATCTGAGTTCCGAGATCGGTACAGTGAAATCCATCTTCATGAACAATCTCCTTGCAATTCTGACAGTACCATCTTAATCGATCAATAGAGTCTTTCGGGCGTAATTGTTCGACTACTACACCCACCGTATCGGCAAATCTGACTGGGTTATGGGGAACGTTTTCTGAAAATAAACATTTTAATAACTGTTTTTGTAGAATTAAAGAGCTTTTTTACCTGGTAACATGAACATATCTCCTTCATGTATATGAATATCTCGAAATTTGCCTTCATCAACAACTTTAAGTAGCATACTTCCTTTATATTGATAGAACCATTCTGGCGTTTGATTGATATGATAATCAGTTCTTCTGTTTGGGCCACCCACAATCTGCTTCGGTCAGTAAAACTATTCGATATCCTCGCTAATAGATTCAATTCAACTTACCATAACTGTGTATCCACCTCTATATACACAGTAATTGTTAATAGGCGGCTTCAGTAGGTGCGAGTTCTTAGCGAGCCATTTAGGCAGATTTAGAGGACTAGCTAACGGCATCGCGTTTGCTGATTGCCGCAGAATTAGTGATGTAGCCGTTAAATCGCAAGTGGTAACTAGAACAAATGTCGTGATGACTTTCGAGCGAGCTTTTGTGGAACAAGTTGAACGCCGCACAAAACTTAAAATACAGATGGCTAATCTTAATCACGTGACAGTTGGGAGATGAGGTGAAGATCCAGCAAGGGACATTCTCCACGTTATCCGCAGTTTTGCAAACTTGTATTCTTTGTACGCTCTCTCAGCGCTTTCAGCTTTTAAAGATTAAACACAGGTTACACGAACAGTGCAAATCAAAGCTGGAACGAAATAAATACAGCTAAGGTAGAAAGACCCGCAAAACCCTATTAATGACTGTACTCCCTATTTACGCTAAGCGAGCACGTGCTCGCTTGCGTCCCTGAATTTCAGGCCTTTTCTCTTCTTCCCTTCACTTACATAGCACACTATCAATGTAGTTCCTTGTTGGGGCTTTAAATTTAATGCTTAAGTGCAAAAAGTAAACTGCTAGTATAGTAGGTTTGGAGATTGATCTAAGTCTTCCTTACTGCTGCTGCTGAAACACCAAAGCAAGAAGCAGTACAACAATTGCAACGTCATTGTCTGGCATTTGATGACCAAAGTTATATTGTGGTCCTAAAATTTAAAGGTAGTTTGATTTTTTTTTCTTTTATTACAGCCATCTTAGTGTGCACTCAGGACCATATGACCGAGGCACAACGAACGTTCAAAGCTAATGCCAATCTACATCGATGACCAACAACTACAAGAGATCTGGCAACAAAAAAGAGAATACGAGAAAAAACAAAAGAAAAGACCAAATAGATGCAGCATGTAATACAATTAAGGGATTTAAAAATAGATATATTAGTATGGGAAACGTAGAAGGAAGAAGGGCAGAGATTTAGTGGCAAGTTTGCAAGTCAAGTCTTTTATTTGTATACTAGATCTCTGCCCGGTGTTTTCCAGGATGGGTAAAACTTAAGTCACATCATTCCAAATTGATTGACTTTAAAGTACTGACAACTCTTAAAGCTGGAAAAGCTCAATGACAAAAAACAAAAAAACAGGAAAAAAAAAGATGTAGTCTTCAAAATTGCAGCGCTTTCCTCAAAGCAAGCGGGAATCAAATCTAACATAATGGCTATTAATCAAATATGAACACAGAAGAATACCAGTCATTTATTGCTATAATTATATGGTTCGTAGGGTTCCCCTGGTTCGCGTTTTCGAGCAATCCAAAATACACAATCAAAAATCCAATAGCCCATCGAGTTTTCATCGGCAGCATACTTGACTTTGTGTCCTGTTTCAATTTTAATAAAAACAAAACCGGCTTTTTCAATAACCCTTATTAAGGTGTCTAAAGGTAGCTCGACACTCATATTCATAATGTCAGTCGACGCACCGGAACTTGCATGTGTATGCGACTTGAAATTAAGATTTTGCTCATCTTCAAAATGATAAAGTAATGGTCCAAAATTAATCCAATATCCATCCGTGGTAGCTAAGGCGAACTTTATAGTATCTATATAATCCAAAATATTTTGTGCAGTGTCAATAAAAAAGACAGTTGCAATAGCATTCCACTTCTCACGCAGATCATGACCATTAGTTTCGTTTTGACTTGGGCCATAAACCTCTGTAAATGAACCGGCTGTGAACGAGAAATCGCCTTTCATGTCATTCGATCTTTGCGCTGGGCACACGTCTGGTATACAGATTTTTTTTAGTTGATTTTCAGCTTTGGTGTTGTGTGAGAAAGAATGAATGAAAGGATATATACAGTATTCGTTTTCGATTTGCGTGCTGCATTAACTTTAATACCAATTCTATTCATATTTTAGCTGCACTTACTGGTTTATCAGGAAATCTGAAGTTATAAGCATATGATACGAAAACTCATTTCCCTGAGATATATAGCCTAAAACTGTTAGTAATTCTCCGTAATTAACCTTCAAAGCCACCTACCTTCAGACGCAATATCATATGCTAAGCGTCCTAAACCAGCTCCAGGCACCAGTACACGAGTTTTTGATCTGATAGTCATGTTCAAATTAGAGATTTTGTCAGATATTCATAGTGTTTGCAAAATAGTTACCTATCAGCTTCGCTGAACAGCGAATTGATGGCATTCAATACTGGCCTATATGTAGATTCTCTCTCGCTTGCCCCTTCTGCGCTCCAGTCTCTGTAAATCTGTTTGAGTGTACTTCTTGTGTGATCCAACTGTATAGCGGTTGCTCCTTGCCAATCCGACCTGTCTTGAGGGGCTTCAAAATCATTTGCACCTATTTGTGCCACAAGATGCAGAAACTTCGCATTGATTTTGATAGCATTATCAATTGAGTTTAGATAATCACTATAGAAGGGCTCGAGCAATGCTTGATGAGTTTGCGATAGTTTAGCCAACGCGTGACGACGAGGTTGAGTGAGATTATAACGAGCCGCTTTCTCATATACTAAAAACGAATTACTGACTGTATTAGTTTTGTGAACAAAAATCTAGCTGATCCAGAGAAAGCATACAGTGTTGAAGTCAATGCGTTTTGTTCCAGTATATCATCCGGGAGAATCTCTCCTTGATCAGTGATACCTAAAACAGTACTATCCATACCACCCAAATTCCGGTCCCCAAAGAAAATCTAAGGGACTACAAGCTCACAATCGGATGCTGCCATTGTCAATATGTCTTCACTCGAGATGTCAATAATCAGGGGTAACTTGAAGTGAACTCCCAGCCATAAACTTTTTTTTAGAACGATATGACGACGACCAAGTTTTCGTTTAAATACATCATATTGAATTATTCAGGAAGAAATGGGATTGAAGATTGAATCAGAAAATAGAAAAAGAAAGCGGAAGCGCAGCGAGAATAAGGGCGAAGATCCGATTGGCGATGAATCGAACACCAAATTTGCTTCCATTTTTCAGAAGTACAAGAATGCTACTGGCGGAGATCTTGATGAAGCTTTGAACGGGGTCAAAGATGCAGAGAAGAAAATTTTGTCAAACGATGAACAAGAGACCACGGGCGCTAAGCCACAAGATACGAAACAAGAAGAGGACGAGGTAGCCGCAGCTGGCTTGGTTCCTCTTCCACAGCCAGCGAAGAAGGAAGCAAAGATACTGGCTCCTATTAAGGACCAATGGATGGTAGAGCCTCAGTATGTGAAACCAACACTTACGAAGTCTTTCAAGTCTTTAGGATTGTCGGATAGAATGTTGAAAAATCTTGCGTCTATGAAAATGGAAAAAGCCTTTGCGGTACAAGCTTCAGTGATTCCCAAACTCATGGAAGAAATTCGAGATATTTCACCTGATCCAAGGCAAGCTGTATTAGTAAATGCTGCAACCGGAAGTGGAAAAACTTTGGCATATGGTATACCGATAGTCGAAGCATTATCAAAACGTATCGTACCGCGAATACGAGCATTGGTTATTGTACCGACTAGACCTTTGATGCAGCAGGTCAGAGATGTTGTGGAGACTCTTGCAAAAGGTACTAGTTTGAGAGTATTATCACTACGAAGCGATCGAGCATTCGGAGACGAGCAAGAGTTACTGTGAGTTCAATGAAGCCCAAGTGATGCATTTTGCTAATTATGGAAGGAAAAAATCGGTTCCCGATATCGTTATCACGAATCCTGGTCGACTAGTAGACCATATCAGGTCTACAGAGCATTTCACATTAGAGCATCTACGATATTTGGTAATAGACGAAGCAGATAGGCTACTAAATCAATCTTTCCAAGAATGGATTGATGTAGTCATGGACGCGTTACATGAACGTGGAAATACTCACAATTACATCACAGAGAACAAATGGATCAATACCACACAAAAACTGGTGTTTTCCGCCACTTTGACCAAAGATGCTGGAAAATGGGCAAGCTTAAAAATCAGACGGCCACGAATATATGTCGTCGGAGAGAAATCAACAACAGATGAAGATGAGTTTTCAGTACCCTTTACATTAACTGTGAGTATCAACAACAGCTTCAGTAGATATCTGCTAATAAATTTAGGAATATATGGTGCAGGTCGAAGACCCTCTGACGAAGCCTCTTATACTACTAAATCTATTGATACAAGAGGGTATTCAGAATCAGTGCTTTATATTTGCTCGATCAAATGAGTCTGCAGCTCGACTTGCAAAGCTTCTTACCATTTTAGACAAAAGAGTTAGAGTAGCTGGCGATAAGTCTTTGGATCTTTATGAAATTGGTTTGGTGACGGGTGAAATTGAAACGAGCAAACGCAAGAAAACACTCAGAGCATTTTCCAAAAGCGAGAGTCATCTGTAAGTAATTACTCTTTGATTAAAAATGCTTGGGACCTCAGCTAACTTATTTAGACTCATATGTACAGATATCATTGCCCGTGGTATGGACATCGAGACTGTGAAACACGTTATAAATTATGATATCCCCATTAGTTTGCGAGAATATGTACACCGAGTGGGCCGAACAGCTCGAGCTGGAAAAGATGGTATTGCATGGTCATTAGTCTCACGTTCTGAAGCCAGATGGTTCAAGGAAATGACAGGCAAGATCAAGAGAAGTAAGACACAGAAGTTATTGAGGAGAGAAGTTAGCGTCTGGGAAGGACAGCAGGAGATTTATGAGGATGCTTTAGAGATGTTGGAGCGGCAGGTCAAAGGCCTGTAATGTAGTAATAGGAGCACTTTGGCGAATCTGTATCATAAATACCATGCATTCAATACAAACTACAGCAAAAGGCTTGCGAACTACTTTTAAATATAAAGTCTGCAGACCCTTAACTTTTGACCGATAATACGAAGAAATCATTTAGTTCAGATGAATACAGACCTATTCTTTCCTTTTTGCCAGATAACTAACCAGTCGAACTGTAATTCAGCTTTGTTGGGAGTTCACAAGTAATTGGGAGTTACGGGCTAACGTTCATCGCTGGCCGCCCAATCGAATTAAAGTTTAAAGGCTTTGTGAAAACAACCAAACCCTACAGTATTTTGTAGGGCTAACAGCAGTCACGCACGGCTTGCAGTAACGCCTCTGCACGCCGCGCGCATTTCGAGACTATGTTCCCGTTCATTGAGATTCCCATCTGCGCAGACAACAACTCGACAACGACGAAATGGCCGGAACGTGAGTGAACTACCTGCGCTTTCGATAGATGCAAGTGAATGCAGTCATACGAGTTTACGACGGACTATTTGGCGACGGTTTGGATTCCAGATTCTTCATGACGGCGGTCAAATTTTGCGATTTGGCTGCTCGACGAAGGTGTTGAGATTAAGGCTGTAGATTTTCTGATTATTAGAAGATTGCCTTTCTCTTTAAATACATTACAGGTGTCGCATGTTAAGAAGAGAACACATACTTATGCGGTATTGAGAAGTTTCTCTGATGCGCTCCTTTTCCACAAGCCTTTTTGCGTTTACTATTTTTCTCTTTGAGAAAGATACTATTACGAATAGCAGTGGGTTATGTCTGTTACTGCTTAGCGCAGTTTAGATGAAATATATTTCTGGGTGGCTGAAGCGATAGTCTGCTTTGAGCTCTATGCCTGGATTTATCGGCTTCTTTTGGTTTTTAACTTAGATCCTAACTGGTTTTTCAATAGTACTGTCCCCACCGCTGAGCAGGTTCTCGTTCCCGAGACCCTCTTGAAGAAGAGAAAGAACCAGGACAAGGTCCGGGAGGAGAAGATCGCTGCTGCTGCCGCTAAGAAGGCTGTATGTAGACCTCACTTGCTTTTTATTTTTTTTCCGATGCTATGATGATATTTTTTTCCATTTACGAGAGCTAGTCGTAAGACAATGTTGCCATCGTTATACCATCTTTCGGGACTGATATCGGATATGCAAAATAAATTTTGAATAAGAAAAGAGACTAACTTTGCAATAGGCCAACAAGGAGAAGCGCAAGGTCATCTTCGAGCGTGCCGAGAAGTACGTCAAGGAGTACCGTGAGGAGGAGAAGGAGAAGATCCGTCTCAACCGTCTCGCTAAGAAGGAGGGCAACTTCTACGTTCCCGCCCAGCCCAAGCTTGTCTTTGTTATCCGTATCAAGGGTATCAACAAGATTGCTCCCAAGCCCCGCAAGATTCTCCAGCTTTTGCGTCTTCTCCAGATCAACAACGGTGTCTTCGTCAAGCTTACCAAGGCTACCGCTGAGATGCTCCGCATCATCGAGCCCTACGTTGCTTACGGTTACCCCAACCTTGCTTCCGTCCGCTCTTTAATCTACAAGCGTGGATACGGAAAGGTCCAGCGCCAGAGAATTGCCCTCACTGACAACGCTATCATTGAGGCTGCCCTTGGCAAGTACGGAATCATCTGCATTGAGGATCTTATCCACGAGATCTACACTGTTGGACCCGCTTTCAAGCAGGCCTCCAACTTCTTGTGGCCCTTCAAGCTTTCCAACCCCTCTGGCGGCTGGGGAGTCCGAAGAAAATTCAAGCACTTCATCGAGGGTGGATCCATTGGTGACCGGGAGGAGAACATCAACCAGTTGATCAAGGCGCAGAACTAAATTAAGAATATTTAAAAGTTTTTGTAATTGGATTTGCGGATGTTTGTATTTTACGTAAATAATGGATGATATAAAATAGTTAATTATGTTGTTCAATTGCAGTAAATTATTTGTGTAGAGAATAAATATGTGAGTATTTTATTAATACGAGGAGCTGTTGCACGTGATGTCGAAAAGTAGCGAGAACAATGACGTGGAATCACTGATTTCTTATCGGGGGTTCTCGACCAGCTTGAACGCTGATACTCTGCGAATTCCCAATCAGCGGCCGATTGTAATAATAAACTAACTGTACGGCACCAATTGAGCTTGATTTTTTATATCCTATTTAATTTTGTGTATAGTATACTAAACAAGAGCAGAATTGGCAATGGTGGAAGCACATGTTGCTGAGCCGCCAGCCGTCGCTTCTCTGGAAGACACGGAGGGATTCGGACGACCAAGTCCGCGGGACGAATTGACAGAGCCTGTTCTTTCTGTGGTTGATTTGGCTGTGGAAGATACTGCTAATGCGTGGACCGGCGAAGAGGAAGCGTTTAAGCCTGTTTCTGTCTCTGATTCTGTTCCTGAGCCAGAGGCTGAGCCAGAGGCTGAGGCGAAGGCTGATATCGGTGTTGAAGAGCCAGAGTCTGTCGTTGAACCAGAGATCGAATTTGCGGCTGAACAGAAGGATGAGCCTAAGTCAATGGCTGAGGCAGAATTACCGTCTGAGCCTGAACAACAATCTGAAGAAGCTGGAAAGCCTATACCGGGCAAAGTGACGGAAAACGAACAAGAGCCCACAAATTCTGAGTCAATTGATCAAGTTCAATCTGCAGAGGAGCCAGTTAAAGAGGACTATGTTGCTCCATCTGTAGAAGCCGAAGAGCCGCGCTCAAAGCTTTTTGACGATGCAGATGAAGCAATTACCAAAGACAAAGGCAAGGAGAAAGAGATCGAACCAGATACCGATGCCGCCTCTGAAGCTGAAGAGGAAGACATTCTTGGTCCCGCAAAACCTGCCGTTCCGATTGCTGTATCAAGCTGGACTACGAAGCAGCGACCGCCTCAGCACGCTGAAATTCCCGTCGAAATTTTGACAACAGCGCGCACCGAACCGCGACCACGGATGTCTCCCACTGTCTCTAGTAACTCACCCGTATCACCCGCTCGTTCTTTCTCACGTATTCCTTCTGTACCAGAGCCGAAGCCCATTAGTGTTGACGTAGAGGCAGCCGCAGAAAGCGTTGCTGCGAGTGCATCTGAAAGCGACGGCGAGCGTACTCCGGATCTCAATGCATACGTTGAATTACCAGCTGAGCTCGTCGCATTGGCTGATCGCTTTGTTGAAAGTGTGCACGAAATTGCTCCATCCGGAGCTCTTACTCCTGAACGACTATCTGGCCTTTTCCAAGATTTCTACACTACCGTTCAAGAGAAAGCAACAGCCATGCTTAGACGCAATAATCTTCGGCGTACTTATGAAGTTCAAATGGTTTCTTTTGAAGAAATGGCCCGAACAAAACGCGAGCGCAAATTACGGGAACAGCAAAAGATGCTATATGAAGAACTCATGGAGAAGAAGGTCTGCACAGAGTGTTATGATGATATATTCACTTATAACGCCAGTGACGACGAAGCCAAAGATGCTGCTCTCGCCACGAAGATTGCTGCCTTAAAAATGATCAACATTGACATGGAGCATTTGGGCGTTCCAGAGTTGAAGGATATTGATTTTGCAACTCTGCTTGTTCCTGCAATGAATGCCTTATGCTCTATGGTTGAGAAAAGATCGCCGAAAGAGAAACTTCAGCTTTTAATTTCTTCACATAAGCAGATTGTTGGTACGTATTTTGATAAGTGATAAATGGCATCTTCTAATGACTGATTTCAGATGTTTTGTCGAGCGTGAAGCAAAAGAATGGTGCGGACGGCCAATTTGGCGCCGACTTTGTTTTGCCTACATTAATCTACTGCGTCATTCAGGCCAATCCTCCTCAGATATCTTCCAACTTATCATTCATTCAACGCTTCCGTTCTGTCAAGGCAATCAATGGTGAAACCGCCTATTGTCTTACAAATTTCGTATGTATATCGATCAATTGTTGAGCGCTATTCTAACAAAGCATCAGGAAGCTGTCATTGCATTTTTAGAAACTGTGGATTTGGCGACTCTCAAATTGGATGCAGATGAAATGCCTGTCATGCCACCCGTTCCTCCAAAGGCCATAGTCAGCAATCCTCTTTTGGGATTATCAGACGTCACTCCTTCGCCTCCACTATCTCGATCCGAAACTCCAGGAACAAGACCTTTAGCATCTTCCGCATCTTCCGTCAGATCTACATCATCTAATAAATCTAACCGACCCGCAAGTAGAACCGGCTCTGTTTCATCGACGTCTGCGCTTGCGTCGGTACCGGCATCGACATCGACAACAACCAAACCAAAACCAAGATCCACCAATCCAGACATCCCGCCAGATGTCAGTAAGAAGCTTACTGGAAACTCTTTATTTGGAAGCGCAAAGTTCATTCAAGCATCCAATCCTAGACCTGTTGAGAAAATCAGAGTTCCAAAGCAACCAGCGCAAATGGTCCCCTCTTCTGGTCCCCAAATATTCCGCTCAGAAGCCAAAGTTAGTAGTGCTCCTGTACCTGTTCCCGTGACTGCGCCTACTCCTGCATCTACAAACCGTCGATCTTTCTACCCTTCGGGCATCGCTGCTACAGTAGGTAGTACCGCTGACTCGGGTTTAAAATCTATTGGGTCGCGGTTTGAAAGCTCTTACAACTTTCTGTTTGGGAACAAAAACTCAAACGCAGCCACGCCGAAACCAGATGTGAACATGCGTGGGACCGCTAATGTCGAAGCTCTCGAGAGACGAACACAAGAAGTTCTTCGTCAATCTGCAGAGGTAATTTCTACATACTCTGAAGGCAAAAAGCGCGAACAACAAGAAATTAGTCCTCCAAGCTACACTGCTGCTACTGACGAAGCGTCCGTCGAGCCTCCGCTTCCTGTAACAAGTATAAGACCTGTCAGTAGGTCGTCGGATGATAATAGATCGATTTCATCCACGAGAAGAATTTCGAGTGCTAGTAGCATTCGTCGACCTGAATTTCGCGACAGCACAGCATCACCTATTGAAGATCCTGAAGCTCCTCGTACCTTGTGAGTCTTATCTTTCTAGAGCTTTTGGTGGAGATAGTAACGCTGACAATATAATAGATTTGACAGTGTGCGTCGCTTTGCTCGCGCAAGTTCTGCTCCCCAACCACCGAAAATAGCAAAGCCAAAATTTACTGACATAACGGATTCAAGTCAACTAGAACCGCAACAAGTCGACGAACTCTTATCTGATTATCAACGACTAGTTGAATATCTGAAGAGTATTTCTGCATTTGAAGAGTAGAGTAGAATTTTTTATAGCTTTTAAGTGTTGGTGTATGCAAAGTGTAAGTTAGCATTGGTTGAGTGTTTTCTGTTTGTTTTTGGTTTTTTGATGGTCATTCAATAAATAAAATTAAATAATTTTCTCTCCAGCTTTTTTCTTCAATCACTCCAAAGATAAGATGAGTAGTAGTGAGTATCGGCAAATAGACATATGATGGTATTACTTTACTTATTTTTTTTGATAAAACTTTTTTTCTACCAAATAAGTATCGAATATTGTTTATTCTCTGTAAATTCTTTGTTCCATGTTTATATTCCATATTTACTCCGTGCTTGTAAATTCTAAAATACCCGAAAAATATAATTCTTTATTTTATTTGTAGTAATGCTCAAATGCTAAAAATTACAAAGGAGGAACTACAGAATTATTCAGTGATTAAGCTGTTAGATTTTGAAATTGAAATTGAGAGTTTCGACATATCGATGTTCCTATATTCCGAGTTGAATACATCTGCATAATTGATTTTCTTCTCTCACAGTTTTCCAACAGCACTTAAACCAGACTCGCCTTCCACTAACACACATCTTCCACCAGCAATTACATTCAAACTTTCCGCTGCAGCGTTCAAAGTAGCCTGATCAAAACTACCCGGCTGCAGCCATACGCCTTTGATCTTCGACTCACCCAGCGCACTAAGCTCTTTTACCGCCGCCTCACTCACACGTGGAGGTGTGACGATGCTAAATGAAAAAGTGGTTTCTGGAGCATACTGCGACAGAAGTGCAGAGATTGAAGACGCGCTTTTGATGCCATACACAGTAGGTTCACGAGGATTGATGCCGGTAACGGGTAAAGAGTGGTTTATATACCATTTCAAAATCTTGTTACCAAACTTTGCGGTATCGGTTGATGCACCAATCACCGCAAATTGTCCGGCAGAGAAAAACTTGCGAAGTGGTTCAATGGACATCTTTCTTCGATGTTGGGAAAGCCGGTTGGCATTTGGAGAAGTATCGCGGGTTTAAATGAAATCGGATGGCGGGGAAAAGCTTAATTGAGAACCGAGATCCGATGGAACTCGATTACTCTTAAAAGACGTCATTTTAGCAAGTCTGGCGTGAGTGATCTCACAACGTGACTTTACTGTTTAGAAACTGGTTTTCTTTAAAGACAAATTTACGTCTAACGAGCTTCATAATCGATTACAAGAACATTCGGCTGGTGGGGGCTTAGGAAGCCAAATGACGAAATTACAAAGCAGATTTGAGCCGCATAGCTTGTGTTAATGCCTGGTATTAAATCACAGATTTCGTCGAATTCGCTTTGATCGTCCCGTTTTTATCGCTTATTCATCATGCCTGCACTTCCTGTTGACCCCAATGCCAAAGGCCCCGGAGTCAATGCTGACCAGAGAAGCGGACAAGCAGACTCTGACGGGAAGTTTCGTCGTCAAGCGTCTACTTTCCGCGATGTAATTGCTCCTGGTCACGAGAGGTTCCCACCGGAGAAAGGCCGGTATACTTTGTATATCAGCTCAATTTGTCCATGGGCGCACCGAGCGATCATTATGTTGAAATTGAAGGGTTTGGAAGAGTTTGTGGATGTTGTGTGGTTACATTGGGAGTTGGGAGAGAAGGGGTGGTATTTCAAAGATGAGGATAACTCTGTTGCAAAGGATCCTTATTATGGATACACGTACTTGAGAGAGTTCTATTTCAAAGTCAATCCCGATTATGATAAGAGATTTACAGTTCCTATGTTGTGGGATCGCAAGCATGAGACGTACGGCGCATAATTTACTATTGAATGGGTACTGACGATTATATAGCATTGTTAACAACGAATCAAGTGAGATTATCAGAATATTCAACTCTGCTTTCAACGATTTATTGCCGGCAGATAAAGCAGCAATTGATGTGTATCCTGAGGATTTGCGATTTGAAATTGACGAAATTAATGAATGGATCTATAATACTGTTAATAACGGAGTCTACAAGACCGGTTTTGCTACTACTCAAGAAGCTTGTGCGTACTCACGATATTGCACAGATATAATAATTGACAAGTTATAGATGATGAGAATGTATATCCCCTATTCGCCTCTCTCGATCGTCTCGAAAAGCTCTTATCCGACGGCCGAGAATTCGTCTTAGGTTCGCGAATGACAGAAGTCGACATCCGACTTTATCCCACCATAATCCGTTTTGACGCCGCCTACTTTACAATTTTCCGATGCAACTTGAAAATGATTCGCTACGAATACCCTAATTTACAAAAATGGCTGATGCATCTTTACTATGATTTCCCGAAGGTGTTTAAGGAGACTACGTTTTTGGAACAGGCGAAGAAGGGATACTCTGGTGCTACAAAGTTAAGTGTTGTACCTGCCGGACCTGAGCCCTTGATGGTTTCCAGGGATTAGTTTATTTTGTACATCATAATTATTAATATTATCATAATTCGTATTTACTTCCTGGCAACCCGTTTAGAAGACCTAGGTCTTCGGCATTTGATCCCAGCAACATCGGGTTAGGTTATTTATTTTTTCTCCCAACGATGAACTCGCCGAGCTTGTTCAAGATTTTTTTTCTAGAACAGTGAAGTCCAACAAAAGTTCCTTTTCTATTGTTCATTATATAGATCCAGTCATTAGACTCAGACTTTAGTCGAAGAAAATAACGAAAAAATGGTTAGCTTTTCTTGCGAGGTACGTTTCATTCCGCTCTTTAGAATATGATCATGAATTAATTAGCGATTTTCTCTGATTCGTGATTTATATTACACCCTTTTATTCAAGACAATGTATTGACTCTCAATAGGTTTGCAATGACACAATTCTGAAGAAGAATTTAATGAAGCACCGACAGCAATGTCGAGGAGCATATTTCACTTGCTTAGACTGTTCGACAACGTTTCAAGGTTTGTCTTTCTTGCTAAACTTTTACACGAACTGTAACTAACGATGAATTTTCGACAGGACTTGACTTTCAGAGCCACACAAGCTGTATTTCAGAAGCAGAGAAGTATCAAAAGACAGTATACAAGGGACCCAAGCACGCTGGCGATGACAAGAAGAACGGAGAGAAGAAGAATGGTGTAGAGGAGCCCAAGGAGGTCGCTGAGAAGAAAGAGGAGCCCGTTGCGGAAAAGAAGGAGGAAGTCGTGAAGGAGAAGAAGGAGAAGAAAGAAAAGAAAGAAAAGAAGGATAAGAAGAAAAAGGCCGAAGAGGATAAATCAGAGGAAAAGAAAGAGGAAAGCACACTTGTTGAAGCCGCAACTGAAACCATCGCAGAAGAGGCTACACCAAAAGCTGCCGCAACTACGGAAGCAGATGACGATAGCAAATTGACCAAAAAGCAGAAGAAGTTGAAGAGATGGGAAGAGCAGAGAAAGGCTGAAGAAGCCAAGGCTGCTGCCGAAGCTGCTGCAAAGGCCGCTGAAGAAGCAGAGAAGGCTGCTGCTGCTGCAAAGGCCGCTGAAGAGGCAGAGAAGGCTGCGAAAGCTGCGGCAGAGAAGGCTGCGGCAGAGAAGGCAGCTAGCAAAATGGATGTCGACACACCTGTCAAAGCAACTAAACGAAAGACATCTGACGACGACTCTGACGACGATAGCGATAGCGACAGCGACGATGACAAGTCCTCGAAGAAAGCCAAAACTGCGTCTACCGCCAACGGTACCGCAGCTGCCACAAACGGTCTAAGCAGACCTTCAAAACTTTCTCAGGAAATGTTACAAAACATCATATTATCTACAGTTAAGAAATCAGACAAGGGATTACAAATTAGAGGATTAGTCAAGAGACTGAAACAAAATAAGGATACTAGAATGGTTACAAAGGCGGAGTTGTTGAAGAGATTGGTGTTGAAAAATGAGAATGGTAGACTTGTTCTTGGAATTACGAATTAGAAAGGGTGTAATGAGGTAGTAAAAGTTAATAGATTTTTCATGAACAGCAAAAGAATTTTGAATTACGTGAAGATGTGAGAGATGTTTATCTCCGTTTTCCCTTAGTAGGAGAATGGAAGTAGAGAACCGAATTTAACTTTAAAGCTTCTCTAGTCTCGGTTGATTTATTCTTTTAACCACTAATTTAAATTTTTTCTAGAAATATACAAAATTCACGAGATCTCATTGACAAAAAGTTTCAGAATATATTTGACTGAAGAGAGAAATCTCAACAAAGGGTATTTGCAGTCTACACAGTAAAGTATGATATTTTCAGCTACAACTATATTACTACAATCTTCACAGAACATTATAGTGATGAATTTAATAAAATACTATGTAAGTCCCAAACGCTTTGTTGAATTATGGAATATTTGGTAGAAGCACATATTTTGATCTCTGTAACTTATGCTTAAGCTTTTGGAAATATGTACATAGTGAATATTTAAGAATTAATCAAGTTTAAAGATGACAAATCAAATCAAAATAAAATGTAAACGTTTTCTTCGTTGTAAACGAAGATCGGATTCCAGTTTCATGAGTTGTGTACTTACTACTGACATTCAGTTCAGGCTCGTTCAAGGCTACAATGCTTCTGACCACTTCTGCCAGCAAAGAGCTGTTGTCTAGCAACTAAAGCTAAAAGCGACTCTACTACTACCATGTTAGATTTAGAATCTTTTTCAGAAATAGTAGTCAAATTCCAACATTGAGAGATACCACGTGCAAGTAGGGTGAACAAAGAACTCGAAGGAGCGACGCACGTCTCATCTTCTGTTATTATTACAGTAGTTTTACCGATAGTTCTATAAACTTTATAATCTATTCAATTATGCTAGTATCTGATAAATACAATTGTTTTGAAACTGGTGGGCTGGTTTTGATATTATATCCAGAATTCTGCGCGATGCGACGCTCGCGTGCGTCCAAACGAAGAAACTAAAAAATGTCAGTTGGGAGCCATAATTAAAATGTCTCACTAATATCAAAAATATAACATAAATTGTTAAAAATAATAAAAAGAAAATATTGCATAAAATAAAAAATAAATCCAAAATATAATATTAGAGATTTTTATTAAAGACAACTGGCAGGGTTTATGCAAATGTTCATATACTTTCAAATAAATTTTGAGAATACAGCAAAAAAAGATCACTATAGTAATCTGTAATTATTTATATTCACTGCTTATAGTTATACAGAAATTGATATTATATCTAACTAAACCTATTTTTAAAGTCAATTTATATGAAACATTTGTTGACTGAGGTTACATTCGCGACCCCGCAGTAAATTAATTAGATAGTCTATCAGCAACAAGGTAGTATCAATACAAATTAAAACCATTTTATTTTTTGGTATACTTTAAAAGAAACTTTCTGCAGCTTTAATGTATTTTCTGACCTTTCAGTTGAAAAATAAAATCGGGCCATATAACCTCTTGCCGGTCGTGACAACTTTATGACACACAGAATTTTGGTCAATATGCGTGTCTCATTTCTCACACATTACGTATGATTGCCCAAACTTAACAAAAACAATTGTTTCCGTTTCTGTGTTCTGTATTAGTAATGACTGTAAAAGTTCTGGGTGTTGAAAGTACGATGCGTGTGGGTGAAATTCACTTATAGTATTATCATAGCTCGTAAAGTGCTGAAAAGAAGTAAGTTATATGTTTTAAAAGACCACGGTTAATCAGCGCATAGATTGGTTTAGTATTAATACAATCATAAAATTACCCAAGCTTTGAACCGAATAAATAAGCCACTTAGGATAAAAAAATTAGTACCGCAAGATACTCACAAACAAGAAAAACAACTTGTCAAGAAATACTCAAAACAAAAGTAAATAACGAAAAAAAAAAGAAAGAAACAAAGAAAATTTGGAAACAAAAAATAAAAAATAAAAAGAAAGATGTAAATGCTCAAAAGATCACGAAGATCACGTATCTTTGAGAAAAGCATGGACTCGTAATAACTCAATAAAATATACTGTATCGCTTGATGCCCAACACAACAGAGCATCGGTTTTGGGAGTGCAGTTTCATTCATCCTCATTGGCAAAGGCTAGGTTGGGAAAAAGAGGAGTCGCGCGAGCTAAATATCATGCCTATCTTCTGCATAAGATACAACAAATGCACCTGGCAATCCGACGCGGCAAGCAACAGGTCGACCAGGCCGTTATCAAAATCGAACGCTACTTTCTGCAGGCACACAACTTCAACTAGTAGACCAAGATATAATATTCAGGGCACAAGGGGTAGAGACTAAGTGGGTTTTAAAATTTTTATGTAAAGACACGGCTAGACTCTTTAGTTCTACGCACTCTTACTTTTGTTCTCATTTTGATCTTCGCTTCCTATATTTGTGCTGCAAGTTTCTACTCTCTTATTTCTATTTTGACTCTTGTCCTTTTTTGGAGTATTTGTTCTGTTTTCATGTCTTATTCTGCTTATTTTTCTTTTTGACAGGAGGGTACTCATTCTATTCTTAGTTTATGTTTTATGTTTTATGTTTTATGTTTTATGTTTTATGTTTTAGTTTACACATACACAACACATAAACCACCAAGAAAACTGCAACTCAATAATAAATTCGAAACACTGTAAATCAAGTATAATACAATTCAGACCACCTAAGCATTTTTTTTGTCTAATAAATAAATAGGCTATTTAGAAACAGAAAACAGAAAACAGAAAATAAAAACAAAAATCAAAAGATATAAGTTAAATGCTCAAAAGATCACGTAGTTAGTTATCTCATCATCAACAAATTCAAGAAAAGCAATAAACTCATAAATACACTACATAAAATATACAACTACCTAAGTTAACTCGTAAAAGTAATAAAGAAGTAAACTACATACTTTAAAAAAAAACCACGCATAATCAGCGCCTGAATTATTACCACCAAAAGTACTGAAAAGCAGTGAAATAGTTATATTTAAAAAAATGTAATTTATTTACAGTGTAAAAACACTACCTTCCGATTTCCATTCCAACCTCCCGAACAAATAAAAAATAAAAAATAAAAATAAAAAAGAAAAAAAAAAAAAGAAAAATAAAATAATTCCTTAAACTAACTATAAAAAAGTACTCAACCCCCGCACAACCAAAAGCCAACACCATTCTTCTCTTCAAAGAAAAAAAAAAAAAAAAAAAAAAACTACGGGGTTTTCCTCTCTTAAAATTCTTCTCTTTAGCCAAAACAAAACCAAAAAAAAAGAACGGTTTAATCGTTAAAAAAGTCCAATAACTCAAAGGGTTAAGCAACATTAGTAGGATCCCAATCAACGATAAAATACTCATTCGTCATAAGCGACTGTACATCCTCCGGGGATAATTCAAAGTCGAATAAGTCTGCGTTTTCTTCGATACGTTTTGGATTTGATGATTTTGGAAGTGGTACCATGCCCTATGTCCCATTCTTACGTTAGTCAACCATATATAAAACAAGTTAAAAACAAGTTATAAAGAGAAAGAAATAGAGAGACGTACACGTTCGAGGGACCAACGGAGCATAATTTGCGCAGGGGATTTACTATATTTTTTAACCAACGCCTGAACTCTTGAATCCTTAAACTTCAACCCTCTTGTAATCGGACAAAACGCTTCAACAACAATACCCTTACTCTGACAATACTCCACCAACTCCCGTCTCGTCAAAAACGGATGTACTTCAAGTTGATTTACAGCCGGTTTAATAGTAGCGTATGTATCTAATTCTTGTAAATGTTTGATACCGTAGTTTGAGACACCGATGGAACGGATTTTGCCTTCGCGAACGGCTTCTTCCATGGCTTGCCAGGTTTCTTTGCGGAGTTGACGACCGGGGTAGGGAGAGTGGATTAGGTAGAGGTCGATGTAACCTAGGTCGCATTCGCGGAGGGACCAGTTTATTGCTTTTTTGGTGTTTTTGTATCCTATGCGTGTTAGCGTGGTTCAGATTAGAGTAAAAAAAAAAGGAGAGAGAAAGACCTTGATCGGTGTCCCAGATTTTAGTAGTATAAAAAACATCTTCACGTTTTCCATTTGTATCATGAATCCATTTTTTAACTGCAATACCGACTTCTTTTTCGTTCTCGTATAAAGTAGCAGAGTCGATATGTCGGTATCCAGTTTTAAGTGCGTGGTAGACGGAGTTTATGACTTCTTCGCCGTAGGATTGGTAGACGCCAAAGCCGAGGATGGGAAGGTCGTAGCCGGAGGAGAGTTTTACTTTGCTTGCGAGAGAGAGGTTTTTTGCTGAGAAGGACATGTCTGATGACGATGATAAAGAAGAAGAAGAAGATGTAAGGTGTTGACGCTGGGCTTTTACCTTTTCGGCGAGTTTCTGACGGGAGAGTTGTTGTAATTCGACAGGGGTTAGTTGTCTTGAAGAAGGGTTTGCTAAAGAAGAAAGTTGTTTGGCGATGAGAGGATTGTCGAGGGGATTATAGCCCTTTGGTAAAGAGGCAGATAGAGAAGGAAGACGTAGTTGAGGCGGTAAAGACCAGGAGTTGCTGCGATTTGAGTCGTCGGGGCGGGATATTAATACGATAGTAAAGAATACAGCAATTGAGGCTAGAACAAGGAGAAATAAAGGCGGAAGACGACGGAGAGAAAGACGGATGCCGCCGAGGGAGAGTTGGAGAGGCATGAAGATGACGTATCAGGTGATGGGATTACTTCAACTGACGACTTGAACCAGTAAATTGAACTGAACCAGCCTGAACCAGACTGAACCAGTGCTGAGTAGAACCAGGATAGAACAGGCGGCGTCGGCTTTTCTCTGCGCCAACAATGTCGTGGAAGCTGACAAAGAGTGAGTTACTTACTTTACTATTATTGTTATTGTTATTAATTGCTAATAAAAGAACTCCGCGAGACGCATCTCGGCAATTTGTCGTCGCGGTCGTCGTCGGCGTCGACGATTACGCCCGCGAACGTCGACGAGAGGGAGAAGAAGGAGGAGAAGGAGAAGAAGCACCATTACTTTCACCGCCACGACGACGAGAGGGAGAAAGAGAAGGAGAAGGAGAAGGAGAAGGCGCGCACAAAGACACTGACGCCGTCGTCTGCGTCTGCGTCTGCGTCCGCGTCTGCGTCTGCGTCCGCGTCTGCGTCATCACCGACGTTTTCGGCCTCGACATCGACGTCTCTGGCGACGTCGTCCGGGCTGCTCACGGTCACGATCCACGACGCGACGGGCCTGTCGCTGCCGCCGTCGTACACCCACGCGCAGCACGGCCAGTCCTCCGCGCACGCGTTCTCGACCTCGAGCGCGCCCCCGCGGCGGTATCTGCCCTACGCCGTGCTCGAGTTCGACAAGACGCAGGTCGTGCTCGACGCCGTCGCGGGCACCATCGAGTGTCCAAAGTGGGAGCAGTCCGCGAGCTTCGACGTTTCGCGGGCTGACACCCTCTCGCTCTCGCTGTATGTGCGCAACCCCGGCGCCTTCTTCTCGAAGGACAACGCAAAAGACAAAGCCGCCGCCGAAGACATCCTCCTCGGCGCGGGCCGTCTCCAGCCGGACCTTGTCCCGTCGTCGTCGTCGTCGTCGTCGTCGTCCTCGTCCTCGTCAATCATACCCATCTCCTGGGGCTCCGGCAAAATCCGCGTCTCCCTCGCATTCAAAGCAAACCGCGCCGCTCCGCTCACCATCGACGACTTTGACCTCCTCAAAGTCGTCGGCAAAGGCTCCTTCGGCAAAGTCATGCAGGTCCGCAAAAAGGACACCGGCCGCGTCTACGCCCTCAAAACCATCCGCAAGGCCCACATCGTCTCCCGTTCCGAAGTAAACCATACATTGGCCGAACGAACCGTGCTCGCGCAAATCAACAACCCCTTCATCGTCCCGCTCAAGTTCTCCTTCCAAAGCCCCGAAAAACTCTACCTCGTCCTCGCTTTCGTCAACGGCGGCGAACTCTTCCACCACCTCCAACGCGACGGCCGCTTCGACCTCCCCCGCGCCCGCTTCTACACCGCAGAACTCCTCTGCGCCCTCGAATGTCTCCACTCCTTCAACGTCATCTACCGCGACCTCAAACCCGAAAACATCCTCCTCGACTACACCGGCCACATCGCCCTCTGCGACTTTGGCCTCTGTAAACTCAACATGCGTCAAGACGACAAAACAAACACCTTCTGCGGAACTCCAGAATACCTCGCCCCCGAGCTCCTCCTCGGTCAAGGATACACGAAATCAGTCGACTGGTGGACCCTCGGCGTTCTTCTCTACGAAATGCTAACCGGTCTCCCCCCCTTTTACGACGAAAACACAAACGAAATGTACCGCAAAATCCTCCAAGATCCACTCCGTTTTCCAGACGACATGGATCCTGCTGCGCGCTCCCTCCTCTCAGGGCTGTTGAACCGTGATCCGAAAAAACGTCTAGGTACAAATGGTCCCGCGGAAATTAAATCACATCCCTTTTTCGCAGACATTGATTGGAAAAAACTCATGCAAAAGAAATATCCTCCGCCATTCAAACCATCCGTTGCTTCCGCCACCGATACATCCAACTTTGATAAAGAGTTTACCTCCGAAGTTCCAACTGATTCCGTCGTCGATGATTATTTATCTGAAAGTGTGCAGAGACAGTTTGGCGGGTGGACTTATTCGGATAATAGACTTGCTAGTACGGTTAATTCTTCTGGTGTAGGGCCTGGTAGTGTCGTTGGTTGACCTTATTTTCTAGTAACTGTTTTTATGTTTTCTCGTTTGTTTTTGTTTTTATTTTTGTTTAGTTGTTTAGTTGTTTATGTGTTGTGTGTTGAGTTTTTCTTTGGTGTACTTAGGTTCGGAATATAGGTTTTTTTACTATTACCTCTCTATCTCCATCTCCGTCGTAGAATGTAAATTAGATATTTACTTTGAATGATATTCATAGTGCAACTGATTCAACTGATAATCTGATATCTTGTCTATCCTACTTTATCACTCGAATTGACTAACATGAATCTATGGTATGCGTCGCAACGTCCCAATATGCAGCCAACGCGACGCGTCTCACCACCCTATCAAACCCAAAAAAAAATCGATACAAATGACATCCTCTCTTATACCGGTTAAAATAGCACCCTCTCTTATATTGGTTAAAATCAGAGTAACCATGACACTTGAAGCTTTTGCGTAAACACTTACAATTATATATTCGAAGTAGCAGCCTTGTATTTAACAAAGTCTATGAATATATAGTTTGCCGATGACGTGTCATTTAAGTCATGAAATCTTTCGGATTTAAATGAGGTTACTACTGTTTGGTATATATACTTAACTTTATTGACGGATCTTTTTTTCATTTATATTGGATGATGTAGATTGTAAGACGGACGGGATACTTTAAACATACAACGCGCCCCGCTGTTAGTAGTAGATGCTCATCTAAGTTAAGTTTGTTACCCAACATCAAATCAAAAGCTTTAAAAATAAATTGTTTAAAAATATAATCACTGAAGAGCTAAATGCATTAATTATAAGTCTATCTTTGAGTGGTTTGAGTGGTTTGACCTGGGTTTGTGGATACAATTTGAGTACGGGGTATCAGATTGAGACGTGAACTACAAAGACGTTTGAGAAACAAAGTAAGCTAGATTAACAGTCAAAAACTTTCAGGTCTTGTGGTTTGAATCTTCTCAATTAATCTCTTGCAATAGTACAAAAGGTTGATGGTGTAGTGGATCATTTGACTAGAGCAACTCATCTAGCATTTACTCAAAAGTTTCATTTAGAAGGGGCAGTCAGGCTGCCAGCAAACGCATTACAACTAAAATAAAATGTCCAAAGCAAAGTAAAACTCACTAAATAAATAAGATAAAGTAGGTATGACTAAAGAAATAGAGGGAGATGGAATGAAACATTCTGAAAATTGACGGGATGATGGTTCATTAGGAAGTGGTCATGCAGGTTCAAGGCGCTGCCGCAGATGTGTCAACTTTGGAAATAATATCAGTGCTTAAGTAACGTCTAGAGTATAGTCAGATTTATTAGATTGTAGTATGACTTTTATAAATTAGAGAGTTTATAGTGTTGAAAATAGAAATTGTTGTTACATTAACGTACTTTATCAGTCAGCGGCGAATTTCCTTAAACAGTAACTACATAATCTATTCTTCTCTGACAACATCACATTCAGTTAAATAATAATTACCAGAGATTGAAAATGTAAGCTAATTTGTATTATTTAGATACATTAATCGATAGTTCTTTGCTGGTCTGTGGATACTACATTGCCTTTAAGATGCCTTTGCTCCGACTGATAAATCCCCTTTCTTCGTAGATTCAAACCTCCAACTCCCTTATATATTACTTTTTATTTGACAAAAGTTGGAGTATGGTAAGAGCAGATGTTCATCATACTTTCTTTTATGTTTTTCTCTGCATTTTAACCCATATGGTGCTTCAAGCCCGTCTAAAGTATTGAAAATTAGATCATTGAAAAGTCTGAGTTTACATGAAAATGTCTATGTACTCATCAACGAATTCTTAATCGCAGTAAAAAGCATAAGATAAATAACTATTATAATAAAATACAATAACATTTACATGTTATTTGTTTGGAAGCATTTGTATATTGATAGCTGTTCAAGACTGCCATGGCTCAAATGTTGGGCAGCAACAGGTAAAGAAGCTCTCACACTCACATCAAGCTTCTACATGACATAAATTTAATTGAATAAACAATCCATGCATCAAAAAAACTAATTGTGCTGAATTTAAGTCTACTGGTAAGCCGGTTACTTTTTTATGCACAATATTACCGAATGAGGTTTCTCCGCAATCTTGTAAAAGATGAATCATTTTGTCAACACCAGAAATTTTCTAGATAAAAAAGCGCTTGAGTACTAGATTTGTGTGTACTGAAAATTTATGTTTTGGTGATTTGAACGTATTTTGTGCTCTTTCAGTAGACTAAGTTGGCTTTATGGCCAGTCATTTAGTCTCTGGCTGGTAAATCCACAAAAAAAGTCTCGCTGTCAGCTGTGTAGCTCATCTATTTGAACACCTCGCATGCTAAAAGAACTGCCTGAACTGGCAAAACAGGTATACTGCTGTACATTTGTGCTGATATTAAAGTTGTAAAATATATTACGCGTTGAATGTACAACACAATAGGAGGAAAACGCCTTGGGAGGTAATCTGCCGCTGAGTGATAAAGTACGTTACCCAAAAAGAGTTGCTATAACCGCATTTAAAAGTACTTTTTTAATACAATGCAACCATAATCTGTGAAAAAAAATGTTCAGGTTTTTTCGTCTTTTTTAGATAATTTGTTTCTTCTTAGGTCCTACAAGAGGCGAGCTGACGTCTTAGAAAAACCTGGTTGATACCATGCCAGACTTTACACCTTTTTCAAGTTGTTCAACTGCATGTATTGACTGCAAATTGACTTATATTGTGTTTTGCAACGTCTGGAGAATTCAATTTTTATTGGGTGCGTGCGGTAGAAAGCGGCAAGGAACTTTCTCGTAGTCGCTGAAAGATGCTCAAACTACTAGGAAACGAACTCAAAATTTCTGTATCTTGCTCGCTGGTAATTATGTCTTCAAAAAATTTTAACTTGAAGACTGAGCTCTTGTGTCACAAAGTTGGAAAGCTCAGTGCAAGCCAACCCAACGACGCGTCGTGCTCCTGATGTAAACGATTGACTATATGGTTCTCACGTCACGCAACCTAAGAAACAAACAGCCTAAGCGACTAGTTCAAACATCCCATTAACAACACTCTTCTCTTCTATTACTGTTGGTGTTCTTAACTTAAAAATAACATCATGTCTTGAAAAAGTGTCGTCGTGTTTCCAGCACAAGGTTTGACGAGGACGCGTATTATATTTTAGCAGCCGTAGCATCACGTAGGCTTCGAATCCGGGGTTTCTTACAAAGCTGCAAAAGCCGTATTTTCTCTGCTTTTATACAATGGAGAAAATAGTTTATTCAAGGCAGTTTATGGGTTTAGAAATTTAAAGAAAGACGCGTCGCATTTGAAAGCGGTGCATTTACTTTTGTGAGATGTGCTGTGTCACCGGGTCCGCGCCACCGCACTTTAGAACCGCGCCGAAGGCGCATTACAGACGCGTCTTACATCCTTAGAGCAGGCGTTAGCTATGCAAGTAACCGACCTGCACCGACTTGCAAACTTGCATGAAACAAGCGTCTGCCAAGTAGGTAACACCAACCTGCAAACTCGCATAAAGCAAGCGTCGGCCAAGCAGTTTACACCCGCAATAAAATGCTCATCTTTGTCAAGCACCTGGCAGAAAAATATAATTGATTGCTGGTAACGAAAGCATGACAGGTGATGCGCTCTATACGGTTGAAACAATAGATTTGTTAGCGCGATGAGTGTCAATTCTATATAAATGAGCAGAAACTTTAAATCTTGGTGATAAAACAATGCGATAGTTCACGTACTTTCGGCATACATTCACAGTTTCACTATTAGACAGTGATACTTTACATTAACTATTTCAAAACTTGCTGTAAAAACATGAAAACTTCATTAGCTTCTCTAGACGAAACGGTACAAAACAAGAAAGAAAGTTGCAGACGAAGAAACCGATTGATCAATTAAAATAGGTCAGCTGATTCATTGAACGTGCGTGACGAAGCCGCACGCAGCCTTGACCAATTTGCCTTGCTACTCCGCATTTGTGAAAGTTTCTGAATTTTTTTTCGAAACAGCTTACTTTGCTATAGTTTTCAATTGCAGAAATACATGTCATGTCATTTTGGAGCTTGATAGTGAGACAATACTAGAAAGACTCACTAGCTTTTCACAGAAACCTATTCTTGCACAAAAGATTTTGAAAGCAGCTAGTCAACGTTTTTACCAAACTTTAGAGCACGCGGACAGCAATCATAACTTCAAAACTGGGTACGATCAAATAGAATTAGTAAAGTTGACTTATGAATTCACACAAAATGAAAAGTCAAGAAGCATATTTCTTCGGACCTATTTTAGTGCAATTAATATTCCACTTAATAGCAATTTAATACGCAATATGAAAATGAAGTTTAATAAAAATATTCTTGGGGAAGCCTCTGGGTCGACGGCTAAGTTTGCTGATTTCTTACTCTTCAACTTCTTCTTACCTCGTAAGCACCACCATGTCGTCTTACTGAATCAAAGAAACTAATCTTCTATTAAGTTAAAGCAGCTGCTGGAAGAGCTCCAGACCCAGAACCTTCATATATGTGTGACTATCAAGAATTGCGAAACTATCAGCAAAATTATACTGGACCGATGAAGCAAGTCTCGATTTTTCGTGGAGCCTGTTTGATGCGTGATCACGATCGTTGTGTGATTGCTCGAAAATTTGATGCAGATGAAAGTTTTGGTCGATCTGAAGTGTTCGATGTATATGCACAGGATGATGAATGAAATCTTCTTATTTCAGATTATACGGATCGGCTTTCAACAGCTCATATCATACCACATTTACTTACTATATTGCTTAGTATCGATGTGTTGGTAAGTCATTATAAATCTTCATTTTCATCTTTATGCTGATAATATCAAGGACCAACAAAGACAACTGGCTTTAAGAATACTAAGTATGATTGATAATGAGGCTATAGCTTTAATTGAAGGTACCGATATCAATGAACCACATAACGCTCTGACTATGACTCTCGCTCTCCGTGACCGTTTTGAGAGATTTCAAATCGGTCTTGAAGCAATTCCTGAGGAACCATCTACATATCATATAAACAGTTTTTCTGATGACGAAACAATCCATTCGTCTCTGTCGCAACTGTGTGTGCTTGCCACTCAAAAAAATGATATGAATCAAGTTGCTGCCGACGATGCTCCTTCAGAACGTCTATTGGCAGTTCATTATGCCATCGCAAATATATTATAGTTTTCTGAAGAAGGAAATTTCATTGAAATGACTATGAATGATTGCATGCTAATAAATCGTTGAGCAAAAGCAAATATAAATCATTCATAGTGAATGTTGATTTTAATGTATAGCAGACCACTATAGTTTTTCATCAGAGAACTCCACTGCTGAACCGTTATATATTACCACTGAATGACACGACTAATTTAACGGTCAATCTAGCATATGATTCTGTAGCAGACCACTAGAGGTACATTTCCCTGCTTACCACTTCAAATTTGAACGAGTGGTACTGAAAATCCCGCTATCGACGATAAAACTGGAAATTAAAGCGTTTATAGCCTGTGAGTGTGAAATAATAAATAGCGAGAGCTTCTGGTAGTTAAATCTAGTTAAATTGCGCAGTCAGTGATAAATGATATCTTTTGGCTTCTAGACGATCTTGAATTGCAAAGATTGTCAATTCGTGAAACAGGCTATTATTTGTAAAAGAGGTAGTATTTTTCTATTTCATGTACAGAGGTGTACTCAGCACATTACGCACAATTGCACAATCTCGAACTTAGACAACAAAATCGTCGACATGATCCTCCTCCCTGGTCTCCCGGGTATTTTCCATCGGAAAGGATGTGGGCGCATAAAAATTGTGAACCATTCTGAAAGCGTTAACTTCAAATTTCTGAATTGACAGTTAGTACAACGTACCTTTCTTCCTTCAAGCGACCCAATTTCATATCCTCTTGATGAGTCACTTCATCCCTGTAAACCTGTAATCCAGATTCCACCCAATACGGAACGATTTGAGATTCCATAGACGGGCAGCTATTGATCACTAAGGTTTTCAAAGGACGCGCACATCTTTTATCAAAGAGCTCAGAAATTGACTCTGTTAGCATATTACCACTGAAAAAGTCATCGTCTGGAATCACAAGCCCATCTCCCCAGATATATAAGCTGACACCCATACTAGTGATCGCTGTTCCTGAAATATCAAGATATTCGAGTTTTTTGAAGAAAAATCCAATATCGCGCATTACTTCATCATCTATTGTGGTATTATATCCAATAGACAGCTTTATGAGATCCGGAAACATTATCCCAAGGCAAGAAGCTACCGTTTCTGCCTTGCTTAAATTAGAAGGGAATCCGTAGTCTGTGGGTTTGTCAAGTGCATTACAAAACGGAGACATAGGAATTTTCCAATCTATAGAAAATGACGCTCCGTTCAAATTGAGACATGTCAGAAAATTACCAAAATTTGCCAAAGTATCCAACAATTCATGATGAGTAGACGAGAATGAATGTAAAGTAAGATCTGTTATGTCTTTGTACTCTGAAACTCTATCGAATGGCATAACATACTCTCGACCATCCCCATAATTCACGTACCAACCGGTAGGCCTGCGCACCAATTGTGGCAATGGGACTGCATTATATCCACCAACAATCAATTTACGACACCCTTGAGGTATTGACGGCATCCATCTCATTTTTGTCCTGTCTAAACAGAGATATTTAAGATTCGGCGTCATTGTGCGAAGATCAAGCGAGAAGTCTCGATCTGTAGCACTACTGTTAAATGCATTAACATAGCATCCAATCAAACTAAGCTCTTCGAGATATGGCATCATTCGCAAAATATCCTTAAGGCTAATCTTTGTTATCTGAGTTCGATCGTGATCTAATGTATAAGGAAAACGATTTATGTAGTCAGTAGGCCCTCCAACTCGAAATCTCTTTAGCTTATTCACAAACTTCTTTGAAGCATCGTGATTTTCTTCGTCTATCTGAAAAAATAAAAATTCAGATACCGTTACTCGAAACGGTCGAATTAAATGCAACTCCTCAAGATTTGGTAACAAATCCTTCTCAAATAATTTCAAAATACTTGTAGCATTTTCGGATCGAGCGTGTAGTACTCTCAGATTCTTCATAATATTAGTAGTGACGGTGTCCCATTCATGAGATCTACTGAAATTAAGGGGAAAGCCCAATTTTAAGACTTCCAAGTTTTTGAATGCTTCACTGCGATTGATAGCCAGAGGCGTGCATTCGTTAAATTCGGTCGGAAAGTCAATAACTGAATCTTCCTGGAGGAATTGAAACTCTTCTGAAAATCGTTTCGCATCATAGTGTGAAACACAATCTGATAACTCTAGAATTCTCAATTGGCCTTTTGCTCTCATTATAGCCTTCCAGATATCACTTCTTCATATAGCCGTATAAGTAAAGTTAAATTTTAAATGCTGCCAAATACTTGGCGTATTCTCTAGCATCGATTTGAATGCCTTTGACGTACGGAACAACGCACATAACTGTCTTGTCTCAATTCCGTTTGACAGAATTTTGCGGGTCACTTCCGGTGAAAAATCTTGAAAAGGATCTTTTGGAACGTAGCTTTTGTTAGAAGTAGACTTCATTTTATTTTCTGGCTTGGAAGCTGATTTGCTTAATAGTTCCATAGATAGTCGCACAGGCTCTAATGATGGCTGCAAGTGCGGGAAACGTTTCGCAACTTGTTGTACTAACTTCAAAGCCTTCTCAGGACTATTTGAAGCCAGGTGACATCTAACTGCAAGATGAATATACTACACAAAATATGAGCACTACAGTACATTATTTCATTCATTAAGCATACCTCTTCATGTTCGGGACACAAGGCAAGTAGGTCGTAAGCATGTCGCAGAGCATAGTTGTTTGCACCTAGACACAAGGCAATTGATGCGCAATGCTTTAGAGATTCCGAATCAGCACCCGGAGTTACAAATTTAGAATTTTGTTTTTCCTTTCTCCCCGAAGATGAGTCCTCCCTCGTTAAATCAGTGGTCAAGCTATCGTCCAGATACTACTGATTCAGCTCTTTGCTTTTCCTATTTATGACATGTAGACAATTCATTATATTTACCTTCACAAAGCATGTATAACTCAGTTCGTAGTCAGAGCCATCTAAATACAATCGGCGCCCCGCAGCGAACGTCGAATATGGATTGGAACGTCGAATATGGATTGCCAAAGTTGATATCAGGTTCGATTTCGTCTTCAATGTCAAAGTTAGAACGGAGGAAATTGTAATTTGACCGCTTAACCATAAAAGTCTGATCACTTTCGTAGTAGTCCATTTCTCAGGCAGATTTTTTTTACTGAATTATTGGAAGCGCTGAGAGAAATATTGAACTTAGCAAGGGGTAACTTTCACGCTTTTTTGAGCCGCACGACAAGCGACAAAAGTCTAACTCTAAAATTGTAGACTCAAAATCACAGATCACCCCTTTTATTACCATGTTACGTACTCACTCGTGTAGATTTATAAATATAAGCGCATTAAGGCAAAAGTTTGACGTTATTATGTTCTCTCTTCTCAATAATCCTTGTACGATACCAAAGGTTGGTGAATAGGCAGAGAACACCACGATTGGCTTTGTAGTTTATGTTTCATTGAGCCGCACGTCAATTATCAAATGCTTCTAAACTTTGCTGTTTGTCTAAAATCGAATTTTTTTTGATGCCTCAGCATGAAACCGTTATTTGATAGACTATGATATAGCTTATTTCACTAGTTTCAAACAGAAGACTTTGATATTTATGGAGAGACTGTATCTCTTGGAAGTTTTGAGATTTGCGTACGTTGTATACCAGACAAAACCTGTTCTCTCGCATTGTGTATTGCCTCACGCGGCGCAGAATTTAAAACAAAGAACATTCCACAGAATCTTTTGTCAAATTGAAATCAATGTTCAGAACCAAAAAAGGTAATCCAATCTTTCAAGAAGCCGCTTTATTCGAATCAAGACTAAATAGACAGAGACCACAATTTTCAAAGAATTCACAGCGCGTAGGTATCGAGCTTGAACTAATACATATCAACGTCCGTTATAGCTTTGTACTCTGACAAATAATACCAACAGTTAATTTCTAGTATAGATCCCGTAAAGTCGCTATCTATCGCAATCTGCAATAGCGGTGTCGACCGCATTAATGTAACAACCAATCAAACCAAGCCCTTCCACATTAAAACTTTTACTAATATATTCGATAAAAACACTCATCATGTGAGTTCGCTCATATGCTAGGGTATATGAATAAATTCGTGTAATCAGAGGATCCTCCAGGTCAAATCTTTCGGGAAGTTTGCGACGCTTCGAGATCCGGTTTGCCTATGGGAAATGCGTCAGACTTATTTCCTCAAGTATCAGCAAATGACCTATTTTGAGTAAGAATGAGATTTTGTAGAGTTTGCAGTTCGAGCATGAAGTACTTTTTATTTTTCATAGTGTTAGTAGGCGCTGTGTCCCATTCTGAGTATCTACTTATATCGAAAGGAGAGCCCAGCTTTACCGCCTCTAAATCTTCAATAGCTTTACTTTGATTGATAGTAAAGGACTCACTCGTTTAGCTCAGTTAGAAACTCAGTGACAGAACCAAACTAAAGACAGTGATCCTTGATCAAACTAATGATGAGCGTCTAATCATATTGATACCTGTCTGAACATCATTCTTTGTGCGTCGCAAATTGTCTGTGGTGCCTGCAAAAATCAAATTACAAAAAGCTCAGCTAAATTCCATTGACTTTGATGAATATCTTGAAACAGTTGTTGTCTGCGAATCTGATTCTTTAAGGTCAGTCCGAGATCAGTCCGGGTTCAGTCTAATATCAGCCATCTCAGTTATTCGTTGATTTTCCAATCAGAATCATTTCAGCTGATGCTCAGTAGCCGTTCAATCAATAAAAAAATCTGTACAATATTCGCAAAAATAACTCTATCTAAACTAAGAAATGTTTCAACCCCAAGCGCAAGTGTTAAATCAATGAACATTGATTAGGCTCGGAAGTTGTTTTTCGATTGAGCCGCACATCAATATCTATTTTTATCGCTTCGTACGAATCTTGATGAGGCCAAGCTTCCTTGATGCGGCTCGATAGCACGAGACGCTTTACGACTTCAAAAACATGAAAACATTTGGTTTTACCAATTTAGATAGCCTTCTTTTAATCTATGGATACTTGTCGTTCTTTCCTATGAACATTTCAAACTGTACTGATATTTTTTGGAGTTGAGGAATGCACTTTCCCATTCGTACCATATTTCATTCGATTTATTGGAACATGCCAGACTGGATACATATACACTAAAGCAGTTCAGCTCACCTTATGCTGCAGTCTTCAGTACGCATGATACTCTCTGAATCCGTTTTTGCAGATACCAGATTAGTAGTGAACTATATCAAAGACAACAATAAATAGTACGTGGTTAGTAGTGAGACTAGCAGAGCTGCTTATTCACCGTAAGCATTTGAGCACTGTTCAACTGCTATTTGTGATTTCTTATATCTTTGATTTTGTCTCTAGCATTGGACTTTTGTCTTACTTTTGCTGGGCAATAACTTGACAATCTTCGCAATCATACACATGTCAGCTATAGAATACTATCGGATATCTTAGTCAACAGGCTAAATTAAGAATCAATTACACCTTGTTGACATTTCACGCGTCACGCGTCAGATTAGGTTCAAGATGGCAGTCACATCATATCGTAACAATGATGCAAATTGATCCAATCCAGAATAGAAAGTCGTATTCAAAGCATACGTGGAAATTGAGAAGTCTTCCAGTTGCAATTGCACGCTTAGCAAAGTGGTGAGTTGAAACTGTGGCGATTAATAGAGATAAAGATGAAGACGCGGTGGCCAATGCATTGTATGTTTACTGGTCTACTGCGCTGCCAACGACCCAATACTCTGCCAATGCTTGATCAAAACAGATAGCCAATCTCAATACTACTTTGGTATAATATTTTCTGAATAAAACTATCGTAAATTGTAGAGACTGGCCGGTTATCAGAAAACACTCGAAAGGCCAGGGAAGCGTTTGCATAAACACGCAGAAATTAGTGCATGAGCCGCATGCAGTTGAAGGAGTCGAGGCAAAGGGCGGCTTTGTCGAGGCAAACGCGCAGCCATTCAGAAAAATCAAATTATGGCTCTGGCGACGAAAGAGCAGTCCTTTGCGCTGCTGGAAAAATTGAGATCCGAGCGTGGAAACAAGGTGATTATACTGTGCGGTGCAATTGCTATTCATGCTGACTTAGAAACTGTAGACATGTTTTGACTGTGGAGCGAAGAATCCGACATGGGCATCTGTTCCCTTTGCAATTTATCTGTGTCTGGATTGTTCAGCAATTCACCGTAACTTGGGTGTTCATATCAGTTTTGTGCGTTCGACAACGCTTGATTCTTGGTCATGGGACCAGTTACGGCTCATGAAAGTTGGTGGAAACACGTCTGCGAAGGATTTCTTCTCAAAGAACGGCGGTGCAGCCGCGTTAAGCGCCAAAGACGCTTCCCGTACATACACTTCGCGTGCCGCTACACTGTATAAAGAAGAGTTAAGGCGGCGAGCAGATGAAGATGCAAGATTGTATCCCGACGAAGTTGTACTTGGCAACGACGGCGTGTCTGCTAAAAACGCGTCGGAGAATGCATCGGGTGCTGACGACGACGACTTTTTCTCTGCTTGGGACAAACCGGCCGTGAAGAAGCCGATTTCGCGCACTCCTACTCCCGTCCGAGCTCCAGAGACTGTGTCGGCGGAACCGGCTCGCCGACTGACCTCTTCGGCTGCGCTGCGAAAGAGCTCCTCTTCCACATCCACTAACTCTGCTGCGTCTACTCGTAGACCGGCTGCTTCTATTCTTACGAAGAAAAAAGTTGTTGCTAAGAAGATTGTCGGAGAGGCGATTGACTTCGACGCTGCTGAGCGCTCTGCAAAGGAAGAAGCGGAACGCGTCGCAAAGCTCGGCTACAACCCAGTCGAAAAAGAACAACCCATTACAAAACCCTCCAATGGCGAGCGCACTCCTTCTTTCGTTGCTGCAGCAAAGGCAGACTCATCCACCGACAAAGTTACACAAGGCGTTGCGCGCTTGGGATTCGGAATGACCGCTTCCGCCTCTGCCGCGTCAACACCATCGGCACCAGCTTCTGCTAAATCCACACCATCGGCTTCAACAACGGACTTACCTAGCAAATTTGGTGCTCAGAAAGCTATCTCTTCGGACGAATACTTTGGCCGTAACCAATTCGACGCTCAGGCCCAAGCTGAGGCCCGTTCGCGTCTTCAACAATTCAATGGCGCGTCTGGTATCTCATCTGCAGCATACTTCGGCCGTAACGAAGACGATGATGAAAATGATCCATCTGTTTCTGCAGACTCCGATTTTGCAGATTTAGAACGTGTCGCACGAAATTTCGCTTCGAAGATTGCTAATGGAGCCGGTGATGATTTGGGTAATATCAAAGATATCCTTGAAACTGGTGCAAGCAAACTCTCTGATTTTATGCGAGATTATCTCAATCAGTAGTTCTTTGCATGCATTAGATTCTACTTCATGTCGCCACTCTTTCAATAGTCTTAGTACTAATGTTTGTTTATGTTTGTCAATAATTACTACCAATCAATGTATTTGCCAATGACTCTATAAGCTAGTTGGATGTGTATATAAATGACGTTCATACTTTGAAATTTGCTACTATCATTGGACTCTGTAAATTTACTTGGGGGTCTGTTCTGACTTAATTTCTCTCAGATCCTTTTCGAAAAGGGTTTGCCAGATATAGTCCATTTTTAGTCGCTTCTGCATGATTTGTACTGAGAAAAGGCATCTACACATATTTTAGCTGGTAGTTCTCAACCGGTTTCATGGTTTAAATTGATCATTGATTTGAAGGACCAAGCAAACATATGCTACAATTGAGATCAGTAAATCCAGTCAATCCGGTAAATTCAAAAACATGGAAAGTAGATTGCGCTTAGTTTTAGGATATATTACAAAAAAGTATCTTATCTCAAATAAAGCTAAATCGCTGCGATCGGCAACAAATTCCGTGAATAATAGAAATACTAAAGATCTTGAACTCGGGGAGGAACGTAAGCACAATGGCCAAAGCGTACCACTCAAAACCCTATTATTAGACGCCGAGATGACATCAAAGAGAAGAAGATCAGCAAATTTCTCTATTCTTCATATGAGAAAATGCTAAAACCTATAAAATAAAGACAGAATAATCTTAAAAACATTAGAATAACTGAACGCAATGATTTGGAATATTGCTGAAACCGTCACAGCAGGGAAACCTTTTGCGGATCAAGAACAAGGTTCACCTGAAATTTAAGCTCGCCTAAAACCCTCCAAACTTTATTTTGTTTCTCGGCGAGCTGACTACAACAAGATGCCATATCATTGTCCACAACGGATGCTCCATTATAAATATGAATAGAACAGCCAGCTTCAAAATGTAATAAACCATTAACTTGTAATCAAACATTGTTTGCCTTCACTTTCGATTGAGCTGTTGAGAGAAACATGACCAAATATCTTATTACTGGAACTTCCCGCTGTTTGGGACTTGCCTTTGTTACCTTACTTTCAGAGAACAAAGACAACGTCATTTTTGCAACTGGCCGCAACCAGTCTCCTGAATTGAAAGCAGTTATTGAGAACGCTCAAGGAAGAGTGATATATGTTCCATTGGACCTTACTGATCTAGACTCAATCAAATCTGCAGCTGAGCTTGTCTCTAAGCATACAGATTCTCTTGATGCGTTGATCAACAATTCCGGAATCACTCGAGGCCAGAATCAGGTTGAAAATTCAATTGAAGCAGCTGAGGATTGAGTGAACTTTTTGCTGTTAACGTTGTTGGAACCCATGACGTTATTCGAACTTTTCTTCCCTTGCTCCGTAATGGCAAAGACAAGAAGATAATGAATATGTACGCTTTAATCATCTCCATTTTTCAATGCAGAAGCAATGCTAACGCTCACTAGTGGTTCGCGTATTGGATCTCTTGAAGTTGCCCCTTTAGTAGACTTTGTGCCCTTCCACGGCTACAAAATCTCAAAGGCAGGACTCAATATGCTCACACGAATCTACTCCGCATCCCTCAAACCAGAAGGGTTCACTGTATTTTCAATTCATCCTGGTGTAAGTACAGTCAACTATACAATCCTACGTTTCAAGATAACTGACACATAATACAAAGTGGGTCCAAACTTTTGCAGGAACAAATGGGTTCCCTGACTTGGTTCCTGATTTGACTCCGAAGCAAGCGGCCACCGCAGCCTTGGAACTTCTCGACAAAGCCCCTCAAGAAGAGACCAACGGTCACTTTCTGACTGTTAAGGTACCTGATACCGAACACAAATTTGTGTACCAGTACGAAGGGGGTGACTTGCCTTGGTAGATTCTTTGTGGTTAAATGAGTGACCGTGCAAGGGAGAGATTATATAGAATTAGCTTTGTTAGAGAAAGTGTGGAAATTTGAAGAAAAATCTATGCAATGAACTCGGCCACAGCTAGACCAAGACGAAAATTCAAAATCCAAAAGTCATTCCTGTAGACAAGACATAAAAATTGATTATCACCTAAAAAAATTACTCTTTTCCTTCAAATATATGCATGTTTCCTGATTGAGGTTTAAATTAGCGGAACTAATATCTTTGTAAGCGATGACCCCACGTGCGGCGCACAACGTGATACCCCAAATCAATAACCCAGTCTCCATTTATTTACAGATCTTTCGATAGAATCACGTATACAAAAAACCTATACTTCCAATGACAGCTAGAAGACCATCAGCACGCGAACTCACACCAACGGCAACAGAACCTGTTGTCCGAACAGCTAAGCCGAGTAATACTTCACGATCATCCAGACCAGCCTCATCGACTACATCACAGGCACAACGTTCCATCGTATCGCAAAGAAATCGACCGAAGAAAACTTCTTCAGCCAAAAAGATTGAAGACAATGACTTCTTTGACCAGTTTGAACGCGAAGCGATAAAAGAAGCGGAAGAAGCACAGTCAGGAAAACTACATATACATCGACATTCACATGTCATCGTTTCTGATAATTCCGACGATTCCGATCTTGAGGTTGCTGAAGCCACTACGCCTCCACGCCTTCATTTCGGTCAAACTTCATCACCTACCCGTGCTCGTCGCAAATCCTCGACTCATGTTTCTTCCGCAGAATACTTTGCACCACCTCCAGATACATCGCAGCAACGAGCCGAAATAATGCGCTTGCATGAGAATTTTGATTCAGCTACTGCAATATCATCCGATTCTTATTTCGGAAGAGAGCCTTCCCCAGAAAAGGAGCTATCTCCAGAATACATTCTGTCCAAGGCGAGGAACATGGCTCAAGATCTAGCGGCTCGGGCTCCAGATGCTGTTTCAAATCTGCTTAACGCTCAATCTAGATGGAAAGATAATCGTTGATCATTATACAAAATAAAATCCAGATCAAGTATTTATGTAGTAGAGAATAGACTAGCCGCAGAAACACGCAAACTACTTTCGTATCGTAATAATTTGCCCACAGCATTCAGCGCTTCTTCTGGCGCATAAGGAAGTACCTCTTCCAGTGGTCTCTTCGGATAACGTATGAATCGCGTTACTGCAAATCCCGGAAACTTACTTGCTTCTGGCCACTCTTCGGTGCAAGGAGTGCCTAAAGTCTCAAAGATCGCGCGTGCCACAGCTAACTCGCTGTCCCGATCTTCTAGCCCGACATCAAACATCGCCTTTCGCTCTTTTCCTCTGTACATCTCCGCTATAACACATCCCCAACTCCATAAATCAACACCAAATCCGTATCCCGTATAACCAAATAGTAGTTCAGGGGCACGATATACACTCGTACCGACCTCAGCTACTTTAGACTCTGCTGGCTCTGATCCACAATCATTAGCATCCCACGCTGTTCCAAAATCAGTCAAATAAGCCGGACCATTAAGATCTTTCATCAATATATTCTCCGGTTTAATGTCACGATGTATTATTCCTTGATCATGGAGAAAAGCAATTGCATCAGTGATCTGACGTACTATGCTGGATTTCACTTCATCCGCAGCACATCGGACATTCTCGTTGCTAACACTGATAGATAAAAACGGCAACACAAGAACAAGATCTGTTTCATCATAGAAGGAAGATAGCAATGGTAGAACACCTTTTTTCCCACCCATCTTGCGTAACGATTCTCGTTCACGGATCGGTGAGTGCGGCAACCGTTGCGTACTCGGATTCGATACCTTCAGTGCTACTTTTCGTTGGCTTTTCTTTTCAATCGCACTATAAACACTTGAAAATGCTCCAGATACCAGAAATTGGATCTCTCCATAGTTATGAATACTATCTTCTGGCATTGTCTCTGCGGTCTTTACCTTTATGCTCTCTCCTGAGCCATCGCTCCACAATTATCCGCGCGCCGCACATTAAACTTTGTGACTAAGCGCCTAGATGTCTAATTCAAGAAGCATCTCATCGTCAGACAGTGTGAATCCGTATACATCTTCAGCGTCATCATAGTTGTCGTCGTCATCAATCTCCATTGCTGTCGGTTCAATTAATTTTTTGGAATCTTCGGCAGCGGCTTTGCTGGCAGCTTCTTGCCGCTGTTCATCTTGAACTTTAAGCAAGTCCGCAAGACTCCAGACACTGACTCCTTCCTGGTCTTTGGCATCCATAGGTTGAGCCATTGTTCTCAAAAATTTCTTGGCAGCCGCGACTGCCATATCTGTAGACAAATTCACATCGGAATCCATAATGGCTTGATTAATCCATTTTGGTAACTGATTGCGCTTTCGCGAGAATCGTTTGTCGGCGAGTACCATGATACCATAATCATCTTTTCCTCGCAATACACGTCCCAGACATTGAGCACCGTGTCGCATTGCATCGAAAGACAGGAAATCGTTTTCTCGGATATGATAGTTTTCCCGCATAAACTCTAATCGTGCCTTCAAAATACGTGACTCAGTGTACTGGAAAGGAACACCTATCATCAATACAGTGCGTCCGTAGTGATGGTCGAAATCAATTCCCTCAGAGACTTTACCTCGAGCGACACATAACAGTGCTGCACCACGTCCATTACTGCATGCTGTTCTGAACGCTTCTAGAGCAAGACTGGTTTCCTGACTATCAGGAGTTTCAACTAAAATTAATTTGTACTTCCAAACTTCATCGAGAATTCCCATAGTTTGCCACATACTGATAATGCTTTCCATGTACAAATATGATGGGAAGAAGATAACAAGACCATCTGGTGTAAGCTTTGAGAATTCTATAAAAAGGTTCCCATAATTTCGAACGACGCTAGGATCATTTCGAATTTCGAATCGTGAACTGATGGCAACTTGATCTGATCCTCTCGTGACGATTAACGGCAAGAATGAACGGCGTGTCAACGTCATCGTGTATGACTCCTGTAAAACTGTCTCGAAGTTTAGCATCTTAGGATACATATCCAAAGGAGAGATCGTTCCACTGGTGATAATAACGGATCCGAAGCGCTCAAAAACAGGCTTGATAGCTATAGAGGCGTCAAGACATGTAAAGTGTAAAATAGGATTAGGAACGGTAGCAGTATCAGACTCAAATGGCTCCAAAATAAGCATAAACCCCTGCTCATAAGTTGAAACTAGTGTAGCAAACATTGCAATTTCTTTCAATGCAACGAACTGTTCCACGTTAGTCAGCTCCAATGTTCTAATCAAACTCGTTAATCTCTCCGAAGTAAATCGCAAAGGCTTTCGTTCAATAAAAGTAAGCTCTTTCAGATGCTGCAAGAACGACAGCGGAGTTTCTGAGATAACATGACGGACTTGCATTCGAGTTTTGAGATATTCCACAAAACGCTTCAAAAATGCAACAAAATGCTCTGCTCGCCTGATGTTTCCTGGAACAGCTTCTTTGAGTAAATCATCGGGTAGTACAGGATTGGCCATGAATGTGTCTTCTTCGCGAGCTTGATCTGCTTCTCTGAGTCCTTCCACAAGTCTTTGATACTCATCTTGAAGCTTATCAGAGTCTGTAGCTTTCATTTGGTCAATTTGCTTCCCCAGATCATTAACGCCTCGTAAAGCTTTTTGCAGCGTGCCCTCTGTAAGATCAATACTTAATGATTCAATACAGACGTTATCAATATTGTGAGCTTCATCAAAAATAATGATGCTATCCTTTGAGAGTTCTTTGGAAACGCGCTCAGCGATTTTGGGGTCAAGGAGATAATGAAAGGAATAAATGATAATGTTACAAAAGCTCATCTGGTCAAGTCAGGAAAATTCCTTTTTATAAGACTGCGTTGTTGAGATACATACCATACGACGGACAGTAAAATATGGACACTGCTTTGTCTCTTCACAGTATGTCATTAATGAATCAAAGGTCCACACTCCCTCGGGAATCAAGTTATGTGGTTCGAGCTCGTACAGATTTTCATGGTATTCGCACAGTTTTGGATTTTTGCCGGCTTTCTTCTGTTCCATCACAAACGAAGAAGTTAAACTTCGACATTTCTCGTCAACGACTGCACCTTTTCTTTCTCTTCGAACATCAGGATGCAAACATAAATTTTTACGACTGGTCAATCCGAGGCCTCGGAACGGTTCCTTTCGGCCCAGTTCTTTTTCTCTGTAAGCCATCAAACTTCGTAACTCTGTTAAAGCTTTCTCGATCTCAGACATTGTACGGGAGCAGTACACAATTTTGCGTCGTTCGGGGTAGAACTACATATTCAATGAGCTCCAGCTTTTAACTTAAAAAGCACACTCACCATTTGATACGAGATTGTCAGCGAAAGAAGCGAAATTGTCTTGCCTGTACCCGAAGGCATCTCCAGAATACAATTTCCACCAGCATCAAGCGTGCGTTTCAAATCACACATATACGCATATTGCTCTGTTTCGTTAGTAATGATAGTGGATGATCTGAATCAACCGTACCTGGGTAAATGCGGGGATATGGAAAAAGAACAGGCAAATCATCAATGAAAAACCTGTTTGTTAGTACAATGTAACTCCAAGTAGCAGATTTGGCACTCACTTCATGTTTATATGAGTTCCATGTAGAGCTTGGAAGGAAGCAATTAGGAAGCTGATCGATGTAATCTGAACGTTTAAACTTTATTGTTTGATCCCACCAGGATTTTATTTGTGTCGTCATTGATTTATCTCCACACACCAGCTTTTTGCTCATTCTTCATTTAAAATTCAATTGACTAGATATTGGTATAACAGAATTTAATCAGTTGAAAATGAGTAAAAAGCTGAAGATAAAAAACAACTCAAAGGGTGCTGATAAAAAGTATGCTACTTCACTTACGAATAGGTAACTTTGCTAAAGCCGAATTATAGACATTCTAAAAACGACGACAAAAATGATATACACAGCTTTGCTGATGGCCAGTCTTCTTTTGTGGATTTGACTGTCATTTATGACCCGCAGCTTGTTGTGATTTTCAAAGGACTACAAAAGCGCGACCCGAAGACCAAAGAGAAAGCGTTAGATAACTTGGTGACCTACGTCACGGATGCGAAAGATCAGATTGATGAAAACATTCTTTCTGTTTGGGTATGCTATCTGCTTAATTAATAAGCTTGAAAATACTAACAATTGTGAAAGACACAATTCTATCCCCAGCTGACCACCGAGTTCTCTCGTCGTCAACGATTACTCGCTCATAAAATACAGGGCGATCTCTTTAGTCTTTTTCATAAGCAGTCCGCACGATACCTCAAGAGTACGATAGGCCCATGGCTTGGTGGAATTTACGATAACGATAAGACTGTTGCTCGAGCTGCAGTAACTGCATTTGAAGCCGTTTTCCCCACTCCAGATAAACGCGCTCAGGTTTTTCGGGTTTTCCATGTTCAGTTATTGGAGTACGTGAAAGAGGCTATTGCCGCAAAAGACACCCATAACTCTTGTACGTTTCCAGTTTTTGTGTTATTATGCTTGCTTGCTAATCGCATTCAGCGGATGAGAAATACTTCAGTGAGATGGACTTAGAATTGAAAGTGACTAGAGAAATAGCATGTGGAGTTCATTTGTTCTCATATCTTTTAGGTATATTATTATTATTTACTCCAGTTAAAAATCACTAACACTCGAAGACAAAACTGATTCGGAAGCCATTCACGAAAATCAATATCTTTACGCCGAGATCATTCTTTCGAGTACTTTGTGGAAGTCAATCACTAGCACAGATTCATTTTTAAGCAGAGCATGTCTTAATCTCATCACACAACTATCATATTGTTACACAGGTGTGTTGAAAGTCAGAAAAACCTAGTCCAGTCACTAAAACATGCAGATTGGCTTAAACCACTTCATAAGTATTTAAGTCAGTACTTAATATCAAACGGATTCATGAATATCTCTACCGGAGCTTTATCAGAGTTTTTAGACTGCGTGGTCACGGTAACCAGAAGTAAGTAAAATGACAAATTATGTTTTGCTTGCCTAATACAATATAGTTTACCCTGAATCATGGTCGACGTCGAAAGAGACGGGAGAACCGTCATTATACTTATTGCTTCTTTTCATATCTCAAGGAAGTCGGTTTTCGGGACCAAAGTTTTGGCAACAGATTGAGATGCTTATGCAGAAACTTCCATCTGATACGCTAAATATTAATGATTCATCTTTAAGTGTCGTACCCATTTCAGATGCTTTCAAACAGGGTATTCTTGTTGAGAACCGTGCATATGTTGATGCAGCTGTCGATGCCTACCTATCTGTCATGGCTTATCTGTTGAGTGCATCGGAAATCTCTGAAGTTCAAGAAGCTGCCCTTCATGCTGCTTCCGATGTTTCTCTTGAATACCTTAAAGGCGAAACTGCATTAGGCAAAAAGGTTGGCTCTGATAATGCCGCAAGATCTATTAGCAGTTTTATTCGTAATGTGATCCCAGAGAACGATACAGCTGCGATTAGTTTATGGAACTCCCTTTCCAGCTTTCTGAAGAACCTTATAGAGAACTCCTCTGTTGATGAAGCGGACTCGCTGAGACCATCGTTGACTCGGTGGATTGCTCTAGCAAAACGCATCAACTCAATCCCAGAAGAATTCTCGTTAAGACTTGGGTTTCGTGATTCGATACTGAAGCTTATCAACGCTGGGCTAAGTATGGTGCAAAACCTAGAAGGAGCCCATACTCTTTCTGCGTCCGCTTTAGAGTGCTTGTTGAAAGAGTTTATTGGACTGGTTAAAGATGATTCAAATACATGGGCCACAGTTGATGATTTTGTTGTTGATACTGTACCTGCTTTGATATCTACGGCTTCTTCGACGCAACTGATAAACATTTGGTTACTTTTTGAGACCGTGCTTGATGATACGGCTCATTTATTACGTACTTGGACTTCAATATTAAATACAGTCACCGCCTCTTCTTTAATCGAAAAGAAAGATGCAATCCTGGTATATTTATTGAAGCAGATCAAATCAGTAAAGGCAAAGATAAAACCATCAGAATCCTTGGAGAAGTACCTTATCACCAAGACCGAAACAATATTTGAAAACGGAAACCAAAATGACTGGGAAGTCGTGACTGAATGTCTTCTTAATGAGAGTGTGGCAATATCTTCGGATGTAGCCATTGAGATACTCAAACGGCTCTCTAAAGAATCTCTCTACGACCACGAATATGAAGACATGTTCTTTAATAATCTTATTGTTGTCGCTCAAAAGCACTTTCCTATTCTGGCTTCTTTCATAAGTACTGAAGACGGAACTCGCTTTTCTTCTCGTCTTTGGCAAGTTACTGAATCACCCGAGGAAGCGAGCGGAGCAGCGAAAGCAATTAAACAACTTTTGGAGAAACAGCTGAATTTATCGAAGACAGCTGAAAGTTCTGATTTGTTTGAGTCACTTGCGAATGCCATCTTACGCGATGTCGAAAGTAATATGGAAGCAAGCTGTGATGCTTTAGTCTTTAGGAGTGTTTCTCTATGGGACAGTGCTAACGCTGAAGTGAGACATGATCTTGCATCTAAACTTCTGTTCCCGTTAGCTTCTTGGAACGATGTGCTTCGTGTTACATTTTCGAGGCCTATTCCGTCGTCAATCTCATTAATTAATAGTCTTGGAGGATCTTTATATCTGTGCAAACCGTCTGAAATAGCAGGCGAAGTTGATGAGGGTCTTCTTGAATTTAATTATGGAATTCCCAGTAATGATTTGAAGCTTTTTAGAATGGCTTTGTATGCATTACAGCTTATTGAAAAAGTTGATTTGTTCTCTCATTTGACTTACCCGACCCAGCTTCAACTGTTCCTTATTCTTCAGCAGATTGGCCAATTAGCAAAGGATTCTAGTAATAAGTATGGCCCAGGCCCAATACTTTCACTATTTGCCTCAGATAAGTTATTAAATGGTGCCGATGATTTGCTGAAAATCACCGATAAAGCCAATACACTAATGGAAGTCAAGAGTGGACTGTTCTCTTTAACTTTGATTGATAAAGATTCATTTGACAGTGCAATTGAAAAAGAGGTTTCAGCTGTCCAAAAAGACGACGTTCAGTTTATGAGTGATTTTGTCATTGAAATAGGTAAACTCACACGAACGGAGAGTACGAATGGATTCTACGCCGCAAGAATTTTACAGTCTTTAGTATCCTATCTGGTCGAAGATCCTGAGTTCTCTTTAAAAGATGCAGACGTATTGTTTGAAAGCTTAAAGCTGAGAAGATTAAAAGATACGCTCGCAAATGTAGCACTTTTCGAAGGTTTGTCCAAATTCATTGGAACCATGAAATCAACTGATCGTCTACGCAACGAGTTGGCTAGCGATATTTTGGGACTACGGCCTAATAATCTGAACACTGATGGCCTTAGAAAAATGATTCTTTTAAACAGTTTGGTTCATAATATTGATGATGAAACTGTCACTGTCTTTCCCCCGCAACGTGGTATTATGTTACTGAGAAGGCTGTTAGACATCTTGTCTTCCGCCTCCAGCGAGAATTTGCCTTTACGCGCGGAAGCTACGAGATTGCTGTCTGCAGTTATACCCGTAGTTCGAGACCTTTATGGGGAGCACTGGACTAGAATTTTGGGCTATACTGCTGAATCACTTAGATTTTGCGAAGAAGACATCGAAAGTGACGAAGTCACTCCTCTGTTATTTTATTCATTGAAGGTGTACTCTCGATTAAAGAGCTTACAGACGGAGAACGATGACATTGCTGATGCTCTAGTCGAAGATGTGGATAATCCTGATGCTTTGTTGAACATTTTGATGGCGTCAGTGAATGTGGATACGCGGTCTCAGGCTAGGCTTCTATGCGAAACCGTGCTTTCTCGACAGATTTTCGATCTGTCTGTCGATAAAATTGCCGATCCTGTCACTCTATACCCAATTCTTTCTGTTGCATCCGAACCACTCCAACGAACTATACTCAAACTTGCCAGTAGGGTCATTCCGGGCGTACAAGAGTCGCTAGCGGTCGAGGCAGCTCTAGACACACACGGTGCATTCAACATTGAACTGCCGGCTGAGCTATTATCATTAGTCATGAGTGTCCCCGAAGAACTCGAAGAAGGGTTTGATTTAGATGAGATTATGGCTGCTGGAATGACTTCCTCGATGCGAACGTATCTCTATTCTTGGAAGTTGATTTTTGAATATCTTGATAATGCTGTAAGTAGCGTCGAAATAAGCATATTTTATTGTTTACTAATTCAAAATCTAGCCATTTGCATTGAAGACGAAATACATCGTTAGTCTGAAAGAAGGTGATTTCATTGAGACATTGCTAAACTTGCTATCAACTCTTCTTTCTCTCGATTCTGGAAAGCCAATCGATGCCTCAAAATTCCCGTTTGCCAGATTTGATCCTGATGAAGACTTCGATTCTTTGACGAATGAGCTCCAATGGGTGTTGTTGCATATATATTATATGTCTTTACGACATGTTCCTTCAATTGTGCGCAAATGGTGGTCTGAAATTCGAAATCGACAGCTCAGTATAGCTGTTGAGACTTTTACACAAAAACACTTCTCACCCGCTTTGGTTGATCTCGAACTACATAGCGTACAGAATCGACTAGCTGAATCTGGTGTTGCTGAAGACGATGAAAATGTACAAGTAAAGGTTTCTCACGTACTTCGTGAAGTTGCATTGATTTTCACTATTGACGAACAAACAATGGAGATGGTTGTTAGTATTCCATCATCTTTCCCGCTTCACGACGTTCATGTTGATGGCGTTAAGCGGGTGGGTGTCAAAGAAAACCAATGGCGTGCCTGGCTTCTTGCTTCACAGTCCGTTATTACCTCGCAGAATGGAAACATAGTGGATGCTTTATCTCTTTTCAAACGCAATGTTAATCTTCATTTTGAAGGAGTTACGGAATGTGCGATCTGTTATTCGATTCTGCATCAGGACCGATCACTTCCCAGTAAGAAATGTCAGACGTGTAAAAACAAGTTTCATGCTGGATGCCTGTTCAAGTGGTTTCAAAGCGCAAATGCGAGTACTTGCCCGCTATGCAGACAACCTTTCTCATTTGGTCGCTAGAAGTAAGGGTTGTATAATTTTTGATTGATAAATGTATTACTACGAGTGTATATTGAGTTGATTCTGTACTGCCGACACATACCTTTTACTAGATAGATTTGTTGGACATGTAAAACTAAGGATTCTGCACATTCGGTAATACTCAGCTATGTGTTATCTAGCTATATATCTAGAGAGTATAACCTACAATAGGGACCCTCAAAACGATTAGGCAAGCCGTATCTACAAATGTGTCAAGGTCAAAAAAAGATTACAATATTTAGCCGGAAGACAAACACTGGGCAATAACTATGTCTACTCTCAAACCAATTAAAGCGAGCAAACATTGAGATAACAGGCTATCGTCTCGTGGAAAGACGTACCATGTAAAACAAGAAGAAAATCATTAAAGAATTAGCCGGGTGATATGAGACAGGAGCAGCTTTTCCGGAGTATCTGCTTATCAAAGATGATATGTTCCCGCTTAGCCGCTGTTTTAATGCTCAATCTAGTTTGAATCGTGACTTTTAAGCTTTCGGTATGCAAGCATTTAGCGCTAGTAAATATAAGCGCCTGAAGTTCCGGTACTTAAATATCTTAAATCCGTGAGGTACTTAAGACAGCAAATAGACTTTTTGTCCTTTCCACCGTACGAGACACAGAGGTAAAGCAGTTTTCTTTCAGACATTACTAAGCTGTTTCCTTTTAACTCTCAGTTACACGACGTAAACATATATCCACGCTTGATTTAATTGATGTCTTAATACATATCAATTTGAACTTTGAAACACTGTGTAAGCGGGAATACTGATACGGCTTGTTTGATTAAGTTGCTTGTGCAGTATATGTGTGGGGACTGACCTGTCACTGCTGAAACCTAATCAAATGTACAAGATCTAAGTCGTTACGCAGAGGTACCACACACTCTTGATTTCTTTTTAACTAAACCTTCTGTTTAATAAATCAATGCAATAATAATTTTTAATATTGATTTATTCTCTAATAATATTTGGAAAAAGCTGCACAATCACTTATTTTTGTAAATAGGATGTGGTCAGAGCTTCCTTTCTTAGATGAGATAGGAGCTTGGAGCAGGTGGTACTTGCGCTCGCTTTGATAAATTAGCGATCTCTGTTAGTCGAGCGATTTGAAAACTCAGATCGAACTTCGACTAGCATGCATATTAATTTTTTCTTTGTAGCAGTTGAATCCAGAACGTAGTACAGCAACTTGCAAAGAACCAGATTCACTGGATCAAATGCAAATAGTGTAAGGTAGAGATTAACCCTGCGTTAGAAAATAGATAGCTTTTCCGAAGTTTAATTTCGTCCAGCCGGCATACCTAATGCTGTTGGCACTTGTTCATCAATACAATCCAAAACACTTATTCTCTAAGCTTTGATGATTGCTGATAACTAGTTTAAAAAAAACTATTTCACATAGGCAAAGGCTTAGCAAGATGAATGTGGAATAAATCGCTCATTAAAGTAGTTAAGCCTCAAGGTAATATGGTACATTCGGTTTCAAATCATATTCTCAAACCTAATAAAGTGTAGTTTTACTAGCTAAATGTTTTTTGGATAAATCATGCTTCATAAAGCAAGCATTAACGATATATGGAATAAAAACTGATGGAAAGCTCAGACTACACAGGACTGACTAGGTTCAAAGTTAAGCAAGCCACGTTACAGCATGTTTAAAACTTTGATACTATAGCAGAAACATCTCGGGTTTGAAATATCCGAAAATCTTGCTCCCGATTTTGATAAGCATACAGCAGTACCATGCCTAACTTGCAAACCAGATAAGCTAATTGATCTTGAACGTAGTTGCACTTTTCCTGCAGTAACACAAGCTTCAATTTGCAGACAACTCATCAGGATACAGAGCAGGATCGTGTTGGAAAATATAGAGGGCGGAGATTTAACTGAATTTTTTGGCCAAAGCTTTTCATTAAGCTGGACCAGAAGCTAAAGAAAGTAATCAATCAGGTACAGTAGACGCTCTGGCCAGCAAACATTGCTGTTACCATTGAGAAAACTCAAATCTACGTTTGACGTACCCGAGCTGCTTCCAGTACCAATTTGACAGCATATAAAAATAAAAATCTGCAATCTAATCAAGGGATTAGTCACAAACTATCTAGCAATGATTTTTGTTTTATTTAAAGCTGAGCATATCATTTTTAGTGAGATTTTAGACACTCATGTCTACGCTTTTGGCATTACGTTTAATTGTAAGTTCAGATGATTGATGGTTTTGAACAAGCAAAGCCAAGCCATCAATAGCACTTGGCAACATTGACGACTTTATGTTTAGAGCGATGTCTGATTACAATGATCAGTCGGAGAAATACTCTAATGAGTCTGTGAAGGGTTTCAAATCGGAGAAAGATGCGATTGTCAACGAAAAGGCAATTGACAGAGCAGATGAAATTCAAAATTTGAAGAATGAAGCTGATGTGACAGTGGAAGAGCTTGAAATTCCTGATTTACGTCAAAGAGCCTTGGAACGTATTAGCTGTGATGTGCACGAGGACTTGGTTGATATCTTGGATAATGATAATGTTCTGGAGTACCTGCTGGATATGCTTATGACCATGACTGTTACAGAAGCGTTATCTGTTTTAACTGCTGCAGCTGCTTACCATGAAGGTGACTCTAATTTCTCAGAAGAAACGCTGGAAAAGCTGAAAGCTCTTCTTTCTGGTGAAAAAGCGTACGGTGAACCGCATGAGCTTTATGTTCTAGATCTGCTTGTGACAGCAACTGTATTCAAGTTTCACTCTCCGTATCCAGAAGTAAGAGCAGTTTGGGATCCCATGGACGATCCGGAAATGCCTGTAGAGACATTTCGGGCTTATTTTCTAGGAGTTATTTGGGTAGCTATTGGTGCTTTTATTAATCAAATGTTCAACTTTCGCCAACCGTCGTTGCATATTGGCTCCTCTGCTATTCAGATTTTGCTTTATCCTTGTGGAAAGTTCCTTGCCCGTGTATTACCTGATTGGAGATTCACGATTTTCAATACTCGATTTACTCTTAACCCAGGGCCATGGAATAATAAAGAGCAGTTGCTAGCAACACTGATGGTCAACGTGGGCGCAACTTCGACTGATTTCATGAGTTACGTTGTTGTAATGAAACTCGATAGATTTTTTGGTATGTTTCAGCTTTTTGTACGGAGCTCAACTAATGTACGTTCAGCACAAAGATGGGTCGATTTTGGATTTATATTTTTGCTAAACTGGTAAGCCTATTTAATTTTGACATATTTTCTCAGATGGTAACATCTTTAGTTCAACGCAGTTTTTTGGATTTGGTCTTGCTGGTCTATTGAGACGGTTTGTTGGTATGTATCTTCTTCAGCTATCAATTATATTTAACTAATGTTCTGCTAGTTTATCCCGCAAGAGCTATCTGGCCTTCTCTTCTTCCGACAGTCATGTTGAATCGAACACTATTGGTTCCAGAGAAAAAACATAGTATTAATGGCTGGACCATTACACGATACAAATTTTTTTTTGTCGTTTTGGGCTGCATGATGGTTTACTACTGGCTTCCAGGATTCATATTCACTGCTCTTAGTACATTCAATTGGATGACATGGATTGCACCCAATAATGTCAATCTTGCGATTGTCACTGGATATGGTCTAGGATTGGGATTTAATCCTGTTACTACGTTTGATTGGGGTGTAATGAGTTTCGCAGCTCCTTTGGCCACTCCATTCTTTTCACAGGCTAATCAGTATGCCGGGGCTACTATTGCTGGTTTGATTATTTTGGGACTGTACTACAGAAACTACAAGTGGATGGGTCATCTTCCAATCAACTCTAACGCCCTATTTGATAATACAGGAAAAAGATACAACGCGACAAGAATCATTCATAAAGATTTAACTTTGAATGTCGACAGCTATCAAAGCTACTCTCCACCTTTTCTGTCAATGGGGTACTTGATTTGCTATTCTACCGAATTTGTCATGTTCACCATGTCGGTTGTGTACATTTTCATTGATGAGTGGAAAGTCCTGAAAGATCGATTCGTCGGACTCTACAAATCTATTAGACATCGTGATCACTCCAACTATGAAAATTACGATGATGCATTATGCAGAGTCATGGCCAAGTACCCTGAAGTTCCGGATTGGTGGTATTTGACAATTTTAATACTTGCATTAGTTTTTGGAATCATTGCTGTTGAAGTGTATCCATCCAACACGCCGTGGTGGAGCATCGTCGTAATGATAGTCATTTGCGTCTTTCTCATTTTCCCTAGTGCAATTGTTTACTCAGTCACTGGATATGAAATTGGTTTTAACGATATTGGCACAGTAGTCGGTGGTTATATGGTACCTGAGCATGCTATCGCCAATATGATCAGTCGTGTCTACGGTTTTACTGTTGATGGTCAAGCCGAATCTCTAATCGGCGATCAAAAGCTTGGGCACTATGGAAAGATTCCACCCAGAGCGTTGCTTCGTGGACAGCTTTTGGCTACTCTGATTCAAACTTTCATTACCGTTGCAGCATACAATGTGTTGGTTTTGTCATTTCCTGATTTGTGTGCGCAAGACCAGCCTAATCGATTTGTTTGTCCTTTTCCTAATGCTCTCTTCACTTCAACAATTGTATGGGGGAGTTGTTGGCCCAGCACGTATATTTTCCACTTTATATCCTATGCTAAAATGGTCTTTCTTGATTGGTGCTCTTATAGGCGCTCCTTGCTATTATGGTCGAAAGTATATTATGCGTGTCAAATACTTCGAATGGGTCAAGCACGTAAATCCTATTTTGATTATGGCTGGCATGAGTCGTTACCAATCAGGCTATAATTTATCTTATTATACTCCAGGAGTGGAAATCGGATTTGTTTTTATGTACTATATTCGTCACCGCTATCTCGCATGGTGGTCAAAGTACAATTTTGTCCTTACTGCTGCTCTAAGTGCAGGAGTAGCACTATGCGCAATTCTGATTTTTGTTTGCTTACAGGTCACAAACGTCAGTATTCCATGGTGGGGAAGGACTGTCTCCAACGCGGGAGTTGACGGTGCAAGAAGTGCGTTTATTTTCCCTCTTCCTCAGAAGGGTTATTTTGGCCCAGAGCATTGGAAGTGAACATCGTCAATAGGGTTTTCGTCAACGAAAACCCTATTGAGGTTGAAAGTAGCCAGAAGTTATAAATACGTTTTTGGTTAAATTTCAAAACAGAACTTGGCTATACTAATATTTAATTACTAAAAACATTTATCAGATTGTTGTCTCTGAGTTGTAGTTGCACGTATTTTAAAATTCATTACTGAGATGGAAGGAAAACCCTAGACACTATTCTACAGCTAAAGCCGCACGCTTGCCCCACAATCTCAACTTGCTACCTACTTACCACACTGCGTCAAGTTCAGCCAGGTGTATCAAAATCATGAGCAACTTTGAAGATCTGCTATACGATTTTTTTGTATATGGTGTTAAAATGCCAGAAGATGATCTGTTCAGAAAGAAAAGAGTTGAAGTCAAACGGGACCCTCGAGCGGTCAGGAAACCATCTTCTTCAGTTGATAAATCCAAGGTTTATATTATCCAATATTTTCGGGAATGAGATAACTGACTGTATACCACAGGAGAAACTTGTTCGTAAATTATGGAACTCTAATAGTACAGAATCAAGTACTACACCGAAACTTTCGAAGAAATGGGCCACGGTTGGCAATGATGCAGATTCAGAGTCCGACCCCGAAACGGTCACATTTAAAGATTTAATCGAGCTAAGGCGACATGTTATGAATGATTTAGGATTTGATAGATTTCAGAGCTTTAATGATGCACTACTTAAAGCGATACCCGAAACTGCATACGAAAATGCCCGACAAGTGATCTTGGCAAGGTACAGGAGCTCGGACGAATTTCTGTTACTTGATGAAGAAATTGAGGGTCTATGTGATAAACTCAAAGCCTTGCTGCAATATAAACCAGTGGAGCTGATGCAACTTACTGACAAGACTATCATTGCTGAAAATACAAACCGGTCTGTTACAATTCAAGAAAACTGGATACTGAAATTTAATATTGCTGTGGATGAGATCGATGATCCAGAAAGGATTAAGGTTATTAAAACTATCAGAGCCTCGCCAAATTGTTCAACAAGTAAAGCTCCTAAAATTGGCAATCTCAAAGGCTTACCTGACTTAAATCCATTGACTCAATCCATAGTAGAGCCTGTTTTAGAGCAAAACTCTGTCAAAGAAGCAACAAGTACGATTAAGCAGCACAAGGACACACCAACAACTCCAATCAGGCAAGCTTATAGTGATTCTGAAATTCTGCATTTCACACGTTCAGAAAGATCTCAATCTGTTTATCAATCATCCGTCGTAACTACAACACCGAAAGCGCTGAAAAAGACTCGGCCAGCATGGGCTACGTCTCCACCTAAAAGAATGATAGCACTGACAGAAACGAAAACGAGTCCAGTTCTTCAGCGAATTTCTGAAAATATCTCTAACTCTAAAACAAACAAACTATTTTCATATGCGAATTCACCAAAATATAAAATCAAAACTGTGGAAGTGGATCCTGTACCTAATAAACAAGGTCATAAAGACGCTTTGAAGTATTTCACTAGAATGAAAGAGTTAGATGATGAGGATATTTTGTATTTTGATGCTGAAGAAATCAGCGAGGAAGAAAAAATTGAGATTGAAAAGAAGAGATTGGAAAGTGAAAAGTTGATGATGGAGATGAGTGAAGCTATCGATTCGTTTTACAAAAATGCGTCAAAAGCCAAAACATCGCGTGAGTTACAAAATTCGTCAAAAAGTTATATTTTTATTTATTGAATTCGGTAGCTAATAAATTCGTATAGGCAGATTCTACTCAATGTTACCAGGCGGATTTCCAGGTTGTTAACGTCTTCATATTTTACTTGTGTTTATAGTTGCTTAGAACCAACAAAGTTGTCTTTTATGTTAATTTACGTCAGTTAAATTAGGGTAAATTTATGGAAGCTTATGTAATATTTTCAAATATCTTAAAACCGTTACCCTTTTAGTAGGCATTCTACTTCCTTTATATATCCTTCAAGATAGTGTCATAGCTCAAACTAAGTTTCACTTCTTTCTTATGACAAATCCATAGTCCATAATCTTATGTGAGCTTTTGCATCACTTCTTGATTTGTAACTTTACTTTTGTCCTTCACAAACTTTATCAAGATTCTTCAACATTTTACGCCGCGTCAGTTTAGCGAATGGAAGTTACACAAACCCCATAGTTTTGGTTTGTCGTAGAATTTCAAGTGTAAACTCCCAACCACAAAAAAAAATCAATGAGCCGCACGAGATCAAATAAAAATTCATAGATCAGAACCAAGTCAAAAAATTCATTATTTTGCATTTTGTTTCTATAAAAGTTATAGAGTGGAGAAGAAATTTGTAAGATAATCAAAAATGGAGTTTTTTAGACTACTCTCAAGAGGTGCAAAACTCGATGATACGGACATATTCACAAAGAAAGTACGATACGACCTCGAAATACTCAACGTCTAAAACTAACAACAACTCTAGAATGAAAAGAAAGCCGATATCACAGAGAAAAGCATAAAAGAGCTAGATTTTTTTCACACCAAAACTTCTGTGGCTGGTAAAGCGGATAATGAGACTAAAGAAGCAGAAATAAAGGAGAAAAAGAAAGAAGTCAAGAAAATTGAATCAACGATTCCACATCGCAAATCAAATATCAAAGGATCTGATATTCCAGAACCATTAACGACATTTGAGGAACTATCAAGCCGATTTGATGTTTCTGATATGTTACTTGGAAATATCAAATTTGCGAAACCTACACAGATTCAGGAGGAAGGTATCCCAGCGATTTTGCACGATCGAGATATTTTAGCATGCGCACCAACAGGATCTGGAAAGACATTATCATATGTATTACCAATTGTGCATTTACTTCAGAAACTGAATGAGAGTGGGAAAAGTACAAAGACCGGTGTCAAAGCGTTGATTTTAGTTCCAACGAAAGAGTTGGCTACGCAAGTTATGGAACAATTTACAATCTTGACTGCGAATGGGAGATTAGGTGTCAAAGCAAATGTTTTGTCAAAGTCACTGTTAGCTAGATTAACAGCTGAATCATCAGCAAGTGAAAAACCAAAACCTGGTGATGTTTTGATTGCTACACCATTACGTCTTGTGCGAGCACTAGACTCGATTGGAATTGATTCATTGAGATATTTAGTTCTTGATGAAGTTGACAGACTTTTGGATGCTACTTTTGCCGAACAGACCGATCAGATTCTTAAAGTTATTAAAGACCGTCAACAATCATCGTTACAGAAAACATTTTTATCAGCAACCATGCCGTCTTCAATTGAGACACTGGCTTTGAATATTATGATTGATCCTATTCGAATTTTAATATCACCCGGACGAGCTGCGGCTACGGTTGATCAGAAACTTGTCTTTGCAGGTTCAGAATCAGGTAAACTGGTCGCTATCCGACAGATGGTCAAGGCTGGTGAATTACCGCCACCTGTATTGATATTCGTCCAGTCAGTTGAACGTGCAAACGCGTTGATGCATGAACTTGTTTATGATGGTGTTAATGTTGATGTAATTCACGGCGAGAGAACCGAAACTCAGCGAAAAGCAGTTGTGGAGAAATTTAAAAAGGCGCAGATTTGGGTACTTATCTGTACTGATGTCTTTGCACGTGGTATCGATGTTCATGGAGTTAATGTTGTTATAAACTACGACGTTCCACAAAGTGCACAAGCATACATTCATCGAATTGGACGAACAGGAAGAGCCGGTAAATCAGGAAAAGCAGTTACATTTTTCACTAAAGATGACGTCGACGCAGTTAAAATTGTCGTCAACGTAATGAGAGAAAGCGGATGTGAGGTTGCAGAATGGATGACTAAGATGGGTAAAGCCGATAAGCAAATGAAGAAAGAGCTTAAAAGAAAACCCGCTGATCGAGAGGAAATTGGAACGCAGTTAAAGAAGTTGAAACAAATTGAAGTGAAAAAGAGCAAAGAAGAGAAAGCGAAGCGAGAAGAAGAGAAAAAGAAAAAAGAAGAGAAAAAGAAACGAAAACAGGAAAAGAAACAAGAAGCGAAAAATAACTCTGATCATGAGAACGATTCAGATTGATTGATTCGAGTTCTGGTCTTATTTCATTTTCAATTAGTTTACCAAATACAGACTGATATAAACAAAAACGAGTTCAAGTTTCAAGCTTTGGACAAATTGGTTTGAGACTTTTTACTCACGTGAGTCACGGATCACAAATTAAATGTGAGCCATTGTAATTTAAACTAGACAGAGAAATGAAATGTAAACAAAAGCCCGCAACGCGCGTGAAATTAAGATCTGAAAAAGAGTATGAATCTGTCCTCGGATTAATAAAAACTTATTTTATGTCGGTTCACCAAGTTTACCTCTTCCCATTGGCCTTTTCGACTTGGTGATTTACATGTTTGGGTGTTTTGTGAACAAGGCATTCTGAGCACGCGATCAAGAGCAAGAAACAGGCTAAAACCTAGCGTAGCGTAGTAGATCTCTTCAACGTTTTGTCTGTGTCAAGTCAAGTTACATCATAGAAGTAAAAGCCTTTTTCTAAACCAACGCACGCACAATCTCGCAATTGAATCAATTAATCTCAACCATAAAAAGTTAAAAACTACCAAATAAAGGCAAGATCTAAAGGTTTATAGACAAGCTTGTTGTTTTCGTCCTGTGTACGCTACCGGATTTGGAAATCTGTTTATTCCGTGTTTGTAAGATGAGGTAGTTTGATTTGGTTTGGGCGCAAAGTGGGAAAAGACCAGGATCAAAATCTTATTTTGTCAAAAGAGCCCAACAGCCTCATTTCTGACAGTACTAACAAGAATCTTGCAATATAATTTTTCTTTTCTCATAAAATAAACACAACAATAGTACTCGCATTCCTAATTTCAAGAAAAACTGCACCGCAGTAACCAACCGACTATGTTCGCGAGATAGTCGTCGCTAATATAAAACCTTACATCAGCCACCAAATTAACGATAGTGACCTTATGTGGCTTTTGATCATCTGAGTAGAATATCATCGTTCTATAGAGTTAAATCATGTTGTATTTGTAGATAACTAACGTGTTACGTTTAGCCGTTTTACTAAATCAATTTAAATAGGATTAAATCTTGTTAGATTGAAGCTGCAAGTTCTGCAGCAAGCGCAAATTAGACGAAACGATCGACTTGTTATCATTCGACAGAGTTAATCATTTTGTATTTGTAGATAACTAACGTGTTGCATTTGACCGTTTAACTTACTTCATTGAAACAATATTAAAAGTGGTTAAATTGAAGCTGCAAGTCTTGCTGCAGGCGCAGATTAAACGAGACTTCAATACTACATGTCTAGACTAATTGGTAATTCTGGACAAATCTATTGATCTCCCCGCACTTTACGACTGCAAAATAAAATTTCAGGTTTTCAATAAATCTCATTGTTATACAAGGTTCACAATTTCATCAAAAACATCATATAATATGTATATAAAATAATAAAAGATATAAGAAATATAAAATACAAATAAATAAATATATAAATAAAAAAACAACGACTTTTATCTTGTCAAATAACCATTCATCTCATCCATCCTATTCTTCACATATAACCCATCCAATAAAAAACATCAAATCAATTTCAAACCCATTTAGTAGTAACGAACGTGTGTAGACATCTTTCATATAAAAAAAGTACGTCAAAGAATAATAGATATATAAAAAAACAAATAGCGATAAAGTACAAGACTCCGTAAAATAACCGTTAACCCCGTAAAGTAGTATATATTACCCAAAACAATCAAAGAGCTAGATTTACACTAGTAAAGCAGAGACGCCCGCAATAAAAGCTGCGACTGCTCCCATGGAAACGCCGATAGATGAAGCAGCTCCAGAGCTTGTGCTAGTCTCTCCGTTGTCGGCATTCTTGCCAGCAGGATCGCCGACAGTCATGGTGGGGTTAGCTGAAGAAGTTGTCGACTCAGTCGTTGGTTCAGCCGCAGCAGGAGTAGGGATAGCGTAGCTAGTCACAGTCGCGTAGATAGTGGTAACTTCCTCAGACGACGCCTCAGATGAAGAGGTGTGGTGCTCATGGTGATGATGACGCGAGCTGCTTGAAGAGCTGCGAGGGGTAACAATGGGCTTAGCGCTTGAACTGGATCCAGAGGACACAACCAAGTACTGAGCACCACGCGAGATAGACGACACTGACGAAACAGATGGCGCAGCTGAAGATCTGGTAGAAACAGCGAAAGTAGTCTGAGAAGGCGTAGCCTTGGGCCTCTTAGAAGAGGAAGCCTTAGAAGTAGCCTTGGCCGACGATGCTGAAGCGGTAGAGACATACAACTGCTGAGGAACGGTAGTAGAAATGACCATAGTCACAACAGTCACTTCCTCAGAAGAGGAAGATGATGTGGTGGTAGGCGCGACATAGATAGTGGTAGTAGACTCAACAGAAGAAGATGAAGTAGTGGGCTCAACAGATGAAGACGAAGTGGTAGGCTCCACATAAACTGAAGAAGGCTCAACATACACTGACGAGGTAGGCTCGACAAACTCTGAAGTAGACTCAACGGCAGTAGATGAAGGCTCAACATATTCCCAAGTGCTAGACTCAACAGCAGCGGAAGAGGTAGTTGGCTCAACATACTCCCAAGTAGAAGACTCGACAGAAGAAGTTGGCGCGACATACTCAGAGGTCGACGACTCAGTGGAAGAAGGAGCCAAAGACTCCCAAGTAGATGGCTCAACAATAGTAGAGGTAGCGGGCTCAACATACTCAGAGGTTGAGGGCTCGACGTACTCAGAAGTAGAAGGCTCAGCGGAGCTAACAGGCTCCTCATACCATGCAGACTCAGAAGTCGAAGTGATCACAGACGAGTAAACCTCAGATGAAGAGGGAGCAACATAGATAGTCGTTGTAGCCTCGACGGAAGAAGAGGGAGCAACGAATGACGATGATTCAACAAAAGAGGAAGTCTCAAAGTACTCTGAAGAGGTGGGAACAGCAGAGAAAACAGGTTCGACGGACGAGGAAGTCTCGTACCACTCGAAAGACGAAGTCTCAGAGACGACAGTAGAAGAAGGCTCGCTGACAAAAGAAGAGGTAGGCTCCTCATAAACCGAAGACGAAGTAGGCTCCTCAGAGAAAGTAGCAGACTCGTAAACAACAGAAGTAGGCTCTTCAGAAGAAGCAACAGTAGACGAAGCCATAACGTTCAATTGCATCGCAGATGAAGCAATTTGCTTGGAAGAGCCCTTGGAAGAAGAAGAGCCAGAATCAAAGACCTTGATGACAGCACTCTTTCCCTTCTGGACACCAACAACGCAAAAGTTAGCACCACCAGCACCACCGCTAGTCTGACCAACGACTTCGTTGACATCCTGAGAAGCAGGGTCGATAGAGCAAGGCAAGCCAGAGCAGCCACCGTCGGGGCAATCAATCTCGACACCCTAAAATATTAAGTCAGTAAATAAGGTTCTCGCGTGGTACAAAGAAAGGAGTAAACATACGAAAGAAGGACGAGTGTTGCGGAAAGGAGTAGCAGGCTCAAGGTAGATAGGATTCCAGCCAATCTTGACATAAGTAGTTCCAAAGTCATCCATGTTGGCACCAGCGACGTAAGGCGACCAGTTACCGTAAGGGTTGGCAGTCGATCCCCAAACACAACCATCCTGAGTAGAGACTCCAGGGGGGTTGATGTAGTAGTGAGCAGCAGTGCCAGCCCAGTAAGAAGTATCAGGAACAGCAAGAGTAGTCTGAGAAGAACCAACGTCGGTGGGGATAAGCATAGCCTCGTTACCAGGAAGGACGGTCTGGCAGAACGCGACATTACCAGCAGAGGAGACAGCAGAAACAGTTCCTGCACCATCGTAGCAGTAAGGCTTGTTGGAGAAGCCCTTAGAGACAGTGCCGTCGTCATTGCAGTGAAGACCACCGTACTGCGATTGAGGATAAGAGTAGGTGGTGGCATCGGGGTCCCACTGGGCCATGAGCTGACCTGGGGGGCACGCGTAAGGGCACCAAGTACCAGGAGTACAAGGCTGATCAGGGGACATCGCCCAACCACCATTAGAGTCGCCAGGGGTCACCGCGACAAGACCAAGGTTGGAAGGGAAGGCGCAGGTCGAACCACGCTTGACAAGGGTATCGGTAGAATTGACTTTGTGGTCGTGAGCGTGGTGGTGGTGCGCTGATGAAGGAAAGGCGAGCGCAGGGGCAGCGAGAGCCGCAAGAGAAACGAAAGAGAGGACGCGCATTGTCGAATAGTAAATGAGTGTAGGTTGATTAAATTGATAAAGAGAGTGTGGGCCTCAGAAGGCGTAGTAGATCGTTAAGGAAAGTAATGGGATTGACACGTCGGTGCGGAGAGAAGCGAAGTCGGGTCCAGGCGGGGTATTTATATTTTGCGTGGAGGAGCGCGAGTTAGACACGAGACGCGCACGCGAAAAGACAAAAAAACACAAAAAGGAGCGTGGTAGGAAAAAAAGGAAAGTGGCGACGGAGAAAAAACGAAAAGACGAACAAACGAGCGGGAAGACGGCGAAGATGTTGGAAAAACCGAAAAGCCAAAAAAAAGCGGACGAAAAAGAGTTGGAGTCGAGACAAGGTTCAGAAAAGGTTTGTTTACAAAAAGACTCGCCGCAGCGGACAAATCTGCCGCGAAAGAAACGCGTTCATTAAACCTTAATCCTTTGTTCCCCGTACCTTGGATTGCCACTAACCCTCTTTCAGCCTGGCTACCAATCTTAGTTATTTGACCCGTGTGATCCATGTGTGAGTCATTGGTCGCCGTGGCAACCTTGAACCGCCCGGTCCCCACCGGCTTTGAAATCCCGTTTGTATGGTTCAGGGCTCAGGGCTCGGGCTTCGCTCAGGCTCAGGGTTCAGGCCATTGTGGGACTTTGTCTTTAAGGTTCCATGTGCGCGCGCCGGCGGAAAAACCGTCCGCTTCTCCTTTTTGTAGGATTCAAAGTAGGTTTCTCCTTCCTTGTCAACATTTACACGCGACCGTTTGACGTAACTATTTCTTTACAGCTGTTCGGTCGATTTGAGTGTCATTTTATTAGTTGCTATGACCCTTTTAATATATTCCATTCAACTTTGGCAGTTGAAAACACTGCGCTGTTTTTCTCATTTATAAGCTCATCTCGTCCATCTCATCCATCTCATCGACATGTCTTACCCCGTAAAACGCCTCAACACATCTCACATCTCACATCTCACATCTCACATAAGTAAAGAAACAACCCACCCCTCGCACCTTCTTACTCCATTCAGAACCACGCAACAAACAAACGACTCTCGCGTGCTTCTCTCGTGTCTCGGAGACGGCAACTGTCGCCGCCTTTTCCGTGTTTTTTAAGGTCCGAGGTCCGACGGGTTGTGGGACCTTTTTACTACGTTACTCTTTTTCTCGACATACAAACCCCGTTACTAATCCCAACGCGTTTAACGTCAGAAATTTGCGCTCTCCATCCGCGCACCACGCCGACCCTTAACGCAAGCTCATACTAAGCAAAACACTAAAAGAAAAAACTGTAAAACATAAATGTGAAAAACGTTTATAGTATTATACACCGAAATCTAGTTTGCTGTTATTCCCGAAACAATCGCTGAAACAGCAGACTTTACTATGTCTCGCCCTTGCCTTCTTACTAAATCTGGTAATTGCCACCTCTCTCATCCGGTCCATCCTGCCCATCATCCTCATCTGCATCAAAGTCCCGCAAAATTCCTTCATTGTTCATCGCCTCCCACCATTTGTTCCATACATCCCACAGCGAGTTTTTCTTTGCTTTTTCTTCACCTGTCTTCCATGCATCTGTACCGTCCTCGTCATCATGCCCGGCGTCCGTCACGCCATCGACACCGATCCCATTTACACTTCCTCCTGTAAGCGAGTTCCAGAAACTTCGTAGGCGGAGTCGATATAGTGATAACGTAACGGGAAGGTATGCTTCGGAATTCGTTGCCAACGCGAGGTCGTAAAACCGTTTAGCTAGATGGAAATCTTGCTCAACGCCTAATCCATTTTCATGCATCCATCCAAGATTCCAAAGCGCAAGTGCTGACTGCTGATATTCCGCAGCTGCTTGATAACACGCCGCGGCTTTCTCATTATCTTTCTCAGTACCAATACCTTTAAGATAATAATCTCCCATCTTAACTGTAGCGTCCACATTAGATTGTTTAGAAGCTCTAGTCCAATACAACAACGCGACCTCATCAATAAATTGGTCCATTTTCTCAATCCGTTCATCTTCCTCAATTTCTTCAGGAGTTCTTGAATCGAAATAGTCTAAAATATAATCAATCGGTTTCGCAAGACTAAACGCTGTTTTGTCTCGATCAAGTAAATACGCAACATTAGCTTGCGCACTTTCGTATCCTTGCTCGGCGGCCATCATGAACCCGATTAAAGCATTTTCGTAGTCATCGACTTCATATCGTTCATGAGCCCATCCCAACGGACTTTGAATTTCCTCGACTTTTTCAGCAACGATTTTATAGTAGACCGCAGCCATACCACATGATGGTTCACGACCTAATCCTTGATTATGCGTCTCTGCGAGGTAATAAAACGCCTCAATATGTCCATGTCGTGCTGCTAATTCAAAGTATTGAGTAGCAATTGCAACCTCTCTTTGTTCTAAGAAAAGCTTTCCAATATTAACCTGCGCCGGACCGAAATCTTGCTCAGCTGCAGATCGGAAATATTCAGCTGCCTTAACAGCATTAGCTTTTAATCCACCTAAACCTTTCAAATGCATATATCCAAGTCCATTCAAACTCGCCGCGTCACCCATTGCGATTCCAAGTTTATACCAAGTAATAGCTTTAACCGGATCAGCTGTAGTTCCTTCACCGCGTAAATACATTCGTCCTAAGTATCCTGCGGTTTTACCAGCGTATGTTTGTGTAGATTTTGATAAATTTGGTATCAACTCAGCATCTTTAGTCCAGCACTGTCTTGCCACTAACTTGAAATATCTCATCGCTTCAGCATAATTCCTCTTCAATGTCCGCGTACCGTCATAATACAATCTTGCAAGCGAATACTGTGCCGCAATATCAGACTTTTCAGCCATATACCTCAGATACTCCAATACATCATCCAAAGAAGCAGAGTCCGACGCAGGCGAGTATCGTTTTCTCGAATTAGGACCAGCAGAACTTTCACTTGCTCCTTCACCAAATACACCACCGTTATCATCCGCAAGTTTCCACGTGTGACGATCAAGTGTTCGACCACCTGGTGGTCCGCTGCGCCAGTATGCCATTGCTTTGTCTGCGACCTGTTTGTAAAAGTACACTGCTTTTTCGCAGTTACGAGGCGTACCTATTCCTGTATGATATCTGTATGCTAACGTCATTGCAGATCTAGCGTCGCCGTTGTACGCTGCAAATGTATGATACAACAAAGCCCGCGCTTGATCCCGTGGTACATCACCAAACATACCCGTGGAGTACATAAACCCAACCATATTTTGCGCTGTGGCATTCCCGGTTGTTTCTGACAGTGAAGTGTAGTAATCCATTGCTTTTGTATAGTTCCTTGGCGCAGAATAATTGCCGTAGAAATGCAGGTCGGCTAGAAGGTATAGTGCGTCTGAATTGTTGTATGTCGCTGCTGTTTTTAGAAGAGTGATAGCTTCTTTGATCATTTCTCTGCGTGATTTGGGCTCTGTGTTGTCATAAACATCAATCTCTTCAACTGGCTCTTCAAGTGTCTCTTTAACTGGCTCTTTAGCTAACTCTTCAAAAACATCCTCAGCAGACCCAGTAGACTCCTCGACCTTACTCTTCTCTTCCAACTTCCCATTAACAGGCGTTCCATCAGTCTGTGTATGTTCCAAAAACGCTTCTTGATCCTCAAATGAGACTGGCACCAATAAATCAATGATTTTTATTAGTATAGACCGAACAATATTGTAAGGTGAGACAACGTCCGGTGTAAGTGAATCATGTAATGCGACTCTGCTTTTTGATCGTGTGCGTTTCTGTGAAGATTCTAGAAGTTCGAGAGCTTTGTTGACCAGTTTTTGATCTATTCGATTAGCACTGTCATTGTTACTTGTATTTTGTAATTAAATACCTTCACTAATTGGAACCTGAACAGGTTCCTCGGGTTGTCCAATCCCAGTAACTTCAGGCATAGGCGGCAATCCATCATCAAACTGCGTAACAGTAAACCTCACCGAACTCGTAATTTCCTTCTGCGCATTCTGCTTTTCATTTTTCTCCGGAACTACTTTGAAAACCACCTGTTGCGCAAGAATATTCTGCGTGTATAATACAATTGTAAGCGCAATGTCTGTTTCCCCCCGCTCATCGTTAGTACTGAACTTCACGCATAAAGAAAACTAACAGATAGAACGTACAAAAGCCTGAATACGGCCTTGACCGTAGCAGATCTACCATCTGCCGATATAAAAAAAATGCGAAAGTTTTAATGCAAAGTCAGTAAAGAAGCAGGACTATTGATTACTGATTTAAAGTGTAAGAAAGCAGTTAAACCACCACTGTAAAAGCCATCAGATCTTCAAACACAATGATCCGGTTATATACAGAATAGGTACAGTCGCTTTAAATGTAATTGTTCAAATACTATTGAACTTGGAGAGTAAAATATTTTGACACAGAATTATATGCGCAATCTGAATCTGATATCTGGATCATTACGTGTTGCTTAAGTCGGTTTAGGTGGTTCAAAGTCACGTGATATGAATTATCTATATGAAGTACAGATTTGGTTACAATAAGTAGTTTTATATTCACTTGCTTATTCTACCGTATTTCGGAATTTTGATTTACTAGTTACGAGCACAGCGAATGTAGTATCATATTGATAAAGCGACATCAGAAAGTATTGACGTAATACTACCACGTGACCGAAACCACATCACGTGCACTTCTGCCCGGGGGGTTGCTAGGTAGAATGCGCTTTCAGCCCGGTTAGTAATAGTCCGGCCAGATCAAGAGCTGTTTAAACAGCGTCAAATACGATAAATCAGCAATAAAAGAGAAGGAAAAAGGCGGTGTTTTTACGTATAAAAGCACAGTATTGAATTATTTCTGTTTTAATTCACGTGGATTCATTTGGTGTTTTGGGTTGTTGCTGCAATGTCGAACGGTCTCGTCGTATGTGACCATCTCTTTTTCTCCCGCCAATCAGTATTAAAAGATATATACTAACAGTGCGATTTAGGGCGAAGTGTACCGCGACGTGATCGAAGACGTCATAAACGCATCGCGACTCGACTTTGAAGACGCGGGCGTGGGCGAGGAAACACTGCGCGAGTTACAGTTACTGTGGCAACATCGTCTGTCGCTGGCGGGAACAGCGCGGTTTCCGTGGGACCCAGAGCCGGTCGTTGAGCCTGTAGCTGCTAATTACGCGAGGCCGGTGCCACAGCAACCGGGACAGCAACCGGGACAACAACAACAACAAACACAACAGCAACAACAACAGCAGCAGCAGCAGCAACAACAATCGTCACAGCATCTTTCACAGTCACAGCAGCAACAGCAGAATGCCCAATCGCAGCTGCACACTCCGCTTGGAGCGCTCGGAGACTCTGTCCGCGTCAAGTACGAAATACCCTCGCCTCCGGGCTCAGCTTCAGGCACTCCCGCTCCCGGCACACAGCAAAACCTCTACGCCATACCACCGCCACAGCCCTTCTCGAACCCGACAATGGCAGCAATGCGAGCAGCGCAGCATATCCAGGAGTTCGCACGGGACGAAAAAGTGCCTACTGAGATTGCAAACGCGAGTATCGAAGGCGTGATGAAGCGTGCTGGGATCGAAGACGGGGATATCGGTGGTGGGCTGGTTTTGCCTGGTGGCGGGCGAATCGCGCAGGTTGATGGTGTTTCGAGTGAGCCGGAGCTCAGTCAAAGTGATGTTGATCGATTACTTGAATTGCGCATCTTACGGCGAGCAAATGCCTCAGAATCCGAACCGAAAACTAAGAATACAAGTGCGGGCACTGCCCCAGCAACAATAACGATCCGTCGCTCTCAAAAGTCTAATAAACTTATGTTTACGCTGTCGCAGGTCGATGGAGCACTAGACTCAGACGACGACGATGACGAAGACGAGGATGACGACGACGACGAACTTGGTTTAGGAGGCACTTCAGCAGCTCGTCGTAGAGCAGCTGCTGACGACTCTGATGCAATTAACTCTGATCTCGATGATTCGGAGGATGAGCTTAACTCGCAGAATAACGACGATGACGGCGACAGTGGGATGTTGATGCTTTGTTTGTATGATAAAGTTACGCGGACTAAGAATAAGTGGAAATGTGTGCTTAAAGATGGAGTCGTTAATGTCAACGGCCGTGATTATCTTTTTGGAAAGGGAAACGGAGAGTATGAATGGTGATTACTCCCGACGGTTTTCATACTTGAAAACAAGCGATTAACAGAAAAAAAAGCTACGGCAGTGAAGGTTTATATTACGAGTTACTACAATCAAACAAAAAATGCAAAGTCATTTCTATTCAACTATTAGTAAAAAAAAGTAAAATCAAATCAAAATAAATCAAATAAACGCCCTGTTGACGTAACAATCCCATAATTTCCAACTACAACTTTTTCTATAAAGTACATTTCCTTCTTTCTCTCTCCCTTTCATCTTTATGTATTCTTCAAGAGTTTAATAAGTCTCTTTCTTCTCGAACGGGTTGTATCGCAGTAATTTCTCAATCAGATCAACGTGAGTAAGCTACTACCTGTCAGTCTACTTTGCCATACCGCTACTTTCCGCAAAACACTCACAATCATTCGCCGGCAACAGTATCGCTTAAGCCCGAGCTTATCAAGAGCATCACTAATCTGTCAGCACTAGAATCTCAACTCGTGCTCATAAAAAGATAAATACCCTTCAGTGATGTCGTTCTGCAAATACTGCAAATACATCTCCCACTTGTCACCGACAACCTGCCACCATCAGTCCCTTTTCATTACTCGATAAACAACTAATAAGGTGAATTAAATACCTTGCCGCACGAAAAACAACGAACGGGGATAATCATCTTGAAAGATCCGCTGTTGAACTGGTTGTTTCTAGTGTAATTGCGTATGTTTATTTGTGAAGTCTCGTGAGAAATTTCGGTGTGGTTGTGCGTTTGGGCGGTTATGCTTTATCGGTCAGACTTAAGTGTGCATTGGGAGTTTTGTGCGGCTGTGCCTTCCTCGGTACAAGTCTACAGGTCACAGAATACATGCGAGGCTTGCCTCGTCCTGCTTCTGTAATGATAATTCAAACTATTTCTGATACCAATTGATTTGTGCTTTAATACCTGTTGATGCTGCAGCTTTGTTAATAAAATTCACGAAAATCACATGTTCTTAAACACAGCTCAAAGACTTGTTACTTGATACTTCCTACTCATTTTCCCGACCTTTGCCTATATTTCGGCCGATAATTACATATAGCTATACTTCTAGAAAAATAAACGGAAAAATATAATTATTAATTATCATATATCACAACTTTCAGGAGTGGTGATTTTCTTTGCAAATTTAATTGTCGGTCATTCAACATTAAAAAATATGGAAAAATCTATTTTTTCATCAAATTTACTCGTTTTTTAAGAATTCTTTATTTACAATCTTTATGAAAAAATCACTCTTGAAGAGTTACATGTAAAAATCTGTAACATGTTATTCTTTAAATCAGCAAAGATACAACTGAGCAGAAAAACAAAAACATTTTTAATCAAATATATAATAAATTATAATCCAGTCAAAAAACTTGAAGAAAAACTGTGAAGTTATGTCATTTTTATTTACATAAATTCACTTCATTCTTTTCAGAATCACATGCCTTTCCCAAATTACCTACTCATGCCTTTTTAACTCCTTATCAAGACTTATTCAAGAAAGCAGATTAATTCGCTATTTGACCAACAACCGTAATCACTACTTACGAGTTCCTTTGTGACATAAACGGCAAATAATAATTGACACTACCTCATCGTCTAGAAGATTTGTACTCCTCTACTTCCAGCAGCCACATCTACAAAAACTAAGGTCGTAAGCAGTTTCTACACGCACATGTTTATATATATATATATTTATTTGATAGAGAGAAACGTCTATACAGCAACAAAAACATAGCTTCTCCATAAAACCATCACCCAACTCCTTCATTCGGTCCGTAAAATGTCCCGTGATAAACAAATCCAGTTAGGGAAAGAAGGATTTATCATCAACTCGCAATTCCAACAGATAACTGCAAAGTCACATATACAGACTTTGTCTAATTATCCACTTGGATTGGTGGTCTAAAGAATGTTTAGCATTTAAAATCTTACTCAAAACAAATTGTGAGCAAACTTACTTGTAGTACATCAGTACTCTAGCTCGATCCGTAAAATGTAGGATGTTGCTGTTTGTATCGCTTCGTTCGTCGTCGTAAAGTATCCCGATGCATGGTGTGGCGATCTCAATACACGAGCGCTATCGCAATAAACCAAAAGTCGTTGAGACAAACAGCCAATCAGTCTAACCCTGAACTCGAAGCCCATCATTCTTGTTCTCCTATCCCATCCTAACTCAGCGACACACAATGGGGGGTCGTGGCCACCGGACGCGACCCTTGATTCCGTGGGGGAGGCGAACCAAACGTTCGCGTTCAATGAAATAGAAAAAAACAAGACGCGAACTTTGCAACCACAGCTGTAATACAGCCACTCTTTTGCTCCACCAGATTAGTTCGATTTTGCCAGAAAATCTTCTTGATGCCAAACAAAAAAGCCGATTGCAACAGAATCGACTGAGACTTTTACTAAAAGCTCATAGATCTGACGACAGCAGCCAAAAATAGCTGCTCAAAGCGATCTGGAAGTCCATCTCTGAACTTGGAACCAAGACTGCCTCAGATGATCGGGGGAAATCATCCTCATCAACCTCGGCTCACGAACACAAATTGCCTCAGATAATCGGGGGAAATTACCCTCAACAACCCGTGCTCTTTCGCTATATATCCATGACTAGCCCAAAATAAAAGCCAGCTCTAAACCATACCACCGTATCAACTTCCTAGACCAAGATCTAAATGGTACCGCGCGCGAGGCCGAGGTGGGGGACTCGACACCGTCAGTTTTGAAACAGCCCAGACCCTTTCCAACTGGGGGAGAAGGAAAAAGCAGAACCAGATCAAAACGAAATGACCATAAAAAACCTCGTCGTCACAAAAAGTGACGAAATCAAAACCGTGGCACGTTTGTTTGCCCAACAGTGATCAATCTATCACCTCTGCAGCAGGCAGGCGAACCCACTACAGCGTGTATTCAAATCGCCAATAAAAATACAAATCATAACAAAATCATGACTTAGATAACAAAAATGTCCAAAAAAGAAATGCACCAGGCACGCGGGATACAGCGTAAGGAAATCGGATCGTGGTGAAGAGGGAAGGAGAAGGAGAAGAGGAGAGGTTGGGAGCAAGCGGGGTAATATACCAAACGGACTAGCACGTGCCCGCCGCATGTAAACAAGTGTCACGTGATCCCAAAAATGTAAACAAACAAACCGTAACCATGTCGTCCAGGTGTATTCTCTCTACGCACTTTTTGCTTTGATCCCTTTTCTTTCAACTATGATCTATACATTGCAACCGTTTGTTGGTATTTTTGAGTTTTTGATGATACCAAATTCGTACGTCATCATTCATCTTTACTCATTCTTTCAATCTTTCTCTGTTACTGCAATTGATATTCCAACGGCTTACGTAACTCCACCTCAATTTCATCAATTCGAATGGATTTTCTATGTTCCAATATTTATAGCGTTTATAAAAGGTCTTTATGCACACTCTATTTACATTTTTCGCGTTTTAAAAATCTTGAGTCCCACTACATCGAAAAAAGGTGCATTTGTTAATGTCTGCCATATCGTTTCTGTTTCTCTGGTTTTTATTCATGTCAACATGTTACACATACGGGAAATACATCTCACCGCTACAGCTATCATTGGATTACAGCGTGTTTTCTTTCATACTACATGTGATTTTCTACTACTGGACCATCCCCTACACCAATGAATTTCGAAATGAGCAGCAAATGAGTTTACATACAGCCTTGAAATGCTCTTGGATTACATTTTTTTACTTCAACATGGTCTTTATACTTACGCAATTCATTCCTGCTGTAGTTGATGTATGCTGTTGTACTGCTGTTGCTTTGTTATCTTCATTTTGCAATCAGAATGTCCTTGAACTGTCGTTGATTTCATTTAATTCTATCTTAACGAAATTAAGAGATTTGCACACTTCTATAGTCTGTCGATTAGTGACTCTAATGCAATCTCCACATTACTATGACGCTTGCCTAAATAAGCTACAGACAGCAATCTTTACAGGCTGCGACAGAGTTTTCAATTTTATTTGGAGTTATATTGAAAGTATCAAAAGCATTAAAGCTGCATCATCTGTGAGAGCGGAAAATTCTGAACTTGTTGCGAACTCACTTTCTGTAATACCCGAAATCTCTCAAAAAAAGGCAGAGAACCAGCTAATTCAGTATCGCCTTGACCAGATTCAAATATTTTGAAGCCCAGTTTTATTTTTGGGCAATGTGAAGGAAACAGAAAGTTGTTAAGTTTAAGAAGCTCATTACTACAATTTGATACTTTGATGGTGTTGTGTTCTGCAGTAATTCGTTAGCAGTTGTAAGATTTTATGTTCATAATACAATCTCTTTACACAGTATAACACAGCGTACGAGATACTGATAAATGTGCGGAAGAATGCAATAGCTTTCACAGTTTCCTTTGTGCAAACTGCAGGAGCAAAAAAACATATCCCGAAATAAACGCACAAGGTTGAACAAAACCTTGATGAAGATAAATAACTTACGTGAAGTTTGAAGCACCATATGTAGGTAGCAAAGTGTATCGTCTTGTAAAATTTACAGCTTCATAAACAGAAAAGATGTTTCTTATGAAAATTAGCAATTCTAAAAACAGAGGTAATATAAATAAATCATTCATATACATAAAACAAAATGCTACATCCCCTCTTTTTTCACCCCTACATTTCCATCTACTCAAATTTCTTCACATTACGGAGATCATGAGTATTACTCCAACGCCGCAACTTTCTCCAACCCACTCTTAACCTCCGCAGAACACTGCTCCACATTCGCACCGACAGCCCCATTCTTCCCTACATTCTTCACAATCGCTCCCGCAAACTTCTTCGCATCCGATACATCACCTGCCGGATCGACAGGTTTTACTATGACGGTAGCTAACTTTGCAAAGTTGTTGCCAAATGAAATTTCCTCGTCGGCTACTGGCTCTAAAGTGACGTCTGTAGCGGGCGCGGAAAAAACACCGGCTATACTATCGGACAACAAACTCTCGATTAACATACCAGCACCTTTAGCCCACTTTGCGCCATACGCGGTATTAAACTTCGTCGATTCAAACAAAATCCTTGACAGTCCAACAACAGCAATCTTCTTATCCAAAGAAGTATGAAACTTTGGTGTAGCAGGAACCACAAAAGCGTCGAATACGTCTCCAAAAATACCAGGTTGCGCGGTATCGAACATTTCGATAGCAAATTCAGGTCCGAGTTCTTGAGCAGGATTCGTGCACGCCGAAAGAAAATATACAAGATGAGAAACGCGGACGATGAGACGCTCTGTTCGCGAGGAGTGAAGCCTTTGGAGGATTAAAAGTGAGATTTGTCGAATGTAGGCACGTAAATGTGAAAGAGGAATGTAAAACAAAATACTTTCAAGTAACTCAAATCCAAATTGATCGTTAGCCTTTGACGCAATCAACTTCTGAAAAACTCCTAATACAGGCTCAATCAAATTCTGCTGGACAAAAATCTCCGGGTTTCGAGATAAAATGGATAGAAGTAAATGAGTCAATGCAGGAACATTGCCCCGGGTTTCCCATAATGTAGGGGCCATAATTGGTCGAACCAGTTGTGAGAATGCTTCAGGGAATGGTGCTTTAGGCGGAGCAACGTCTAGTAGCTGTGACAAAAGTTGAAAAACATATTGGATAAATTCAGTGACATCTTGTCCCAAGATACCCAAAAACACTGGTAATAGGATAGTATCGAAAATTCCAGGAGGTTTAAGAGGAGCAGCGTATCGCAGAACTCCACCGACAGTCTCGAAAGTATAATGGGTGAACTTTGGATTAGATGGGTTCTTACTTGTTTCTTGAATGATTCCCACCAAATGCTGAATGATCATCTCTGAGTACGGCGCAATGGCTTCTTTAGCAGTCAAAACTACTCGCATAACACACATCATCAAAAATTCATTCTCCGCTAGCTTCTCAGGCGTGGTTCCTTTTTCGATCAATCGGAACAGATTTGTAAGTAATTGTTCAGCAACAGGAGCAACATCATCCTTGTCAAATAACAGAGCATTATTTTGACTGGCTTGACGAATTGATAAAATACGTTCAATGGTAATAGCAGCATACGTGTAAACAACGTAGTCTTTAGCTAAAAACATCGACGATAAAACAGGGAATGCTTCAGTAAGTTGCGCTTTTGTAAGTTGGTTTCGAAAAGTATGAATGAATTTAATGGCGTCGACCTTGAGAATAGGATGTGTTTCGGGCGCGACTAAATCTGGCGCAATATTTTGAGAAAAGAAGCCGACGACATCAAGAAGCATGTTAGTAGATGATACTCCTGACGCCGTCACGGTTCCTTTTACAGCAACAGAAGAGAAAAGGTATACGGCAGTATCTTTTGCGCGCCACTCATTTTTGTTTGAGTTGTACATCTGCAAATAATGCTGAACATAAGTCATGACAACGTCAGTAGTCAATCCTTCAAATCGCTCTTTAAGTTCACGTAGGAAATCGGTAGCTGCCCGTCGTCGGGTGTCACTATCAGATCCTTCAAGATCACGACGGGTGTACTCAATTGGATCATCTTCAAACATTTCCTCGTCGCTTGTTCGCAAAGACATATTGGGTAGCACAATTTTCTCGACAACTTGTTGTAAGACTTGCTGTGAACCAAATACCTGAGCGCGGTTCTGATCAACAGAAACAGTAGTCAAAAATCCAAGTGCTTTGGAAACCAGTACATCGTATTTGGGCTCAAGTCCGATTGTCGTAAGAAGATTCCATGTAGTTTCGACAAAAGGAGGCAACATCTCACCGAAAACGTCGTCATAGCGTTGAGTATAAAGTTGAAGAAGCTCACAAATAATAGCCTTGGTTTCTTCAACCGGTCCTGTTTCGTCTTCGTCATCAGTGTCGAGAATTGGGTTCGTGTACTGCAAATACTTGAGGACAAGACCCATGAGCACTTCCTTATTATCTTCAAAAAACTCCGGCAGATCCTGGCAATTCAAATCAAAGTAAATCTTAAGAATTAACTGTAAACTCTGAAATAGGGGTATTAAAGCCTCCTTCGAAGATTGCGACTGCGAAATCAGGGTATCTGTTTGCTGAAAGAGGGATAGAAACGGCACACAGAACTTGTCGAGAACGTGCTTGATCTCTAGTAATAACTCATTTGAGGAAAACAACGGACGCCATCTTTTGAAAATGGAATGTGCAACACGTAAAACACCGTTGTTCGTATAGATGTCAGTAGGACTTAAACGAGACACAAGGTCCTGAACAAGTTAGGTCAGAGCTAGAATACGATTGATAGGGTTTGCACATACATCCACGAGCGTTGTCCAGCGGTCGGGAAAGTCGCTGTCTGCCATGATGCTGATGGCCTCGCCAAGCTGCACCTGCAGTGGGCCCTGGAGCGTAATCATCAGTCCGACGATTTCAGCCTTGAGCGCCTGTACATCGCCGGCTGGAATCAGGTAGTTGCCTTCTTCGTCCTGCATGGATTAGTCGTTTGATCTGTAAGCTACAAGCACCCGACTTACTGTCCATCTGCGTCTAATAAAATTCTTAAAATATAGAGATCCCGCAAGACGCGTGTTAGCCGCAAACTGGTCTGAAGCAACCAGCCGAAGCAACACAATCGAAAACCCGGGCTGCGTCTCTGCAGCTCTCAACGACTGCTCAGCTACCCACCTCGTCAGCGCCTCATTCACTTTTATAACTAAGAAGATACAGACCTTGTTTAGCAGTTGCTGGACTCAGCGATAGCTGGAGAAGCTCCGCAAGACTAGCTGTGTCGGCCAATGCCATCGTTCGTAGTAGTCAATGATTCAAAAACTTTTTGGCGCGTTTGTTTACATTCACAGTACGACGCCCTCATTACGTAGTTACCGTCAATTTAAAATCACGTGATGGAAGCCGCCCGTTACTGAACCACAATACATTGTGTGGGCTCATGGTCCATCTGGACGCTGTGCTGTATTTAAGAGTGAAGAAAATGGAGCATGGAATGTTGAGGTCTATAGAGATGCTTTAGAGGAAGTGGGAGTTAAACATGCAATAAAATGCAAATTGAATGCGAGCTTTAAAGATTGGTTTATCTATGATTCTCTCATGCCTGTCACTACATTCGATAAATGTCGGTCTTTATTGATCAGTTCGCCGTGCTCTAAGGAGACATTTCATGAATACAAAAAGGCAGCACTATTACAAGTATCTGGTGGTGTTCCTCGCCATATTTCTGAGGATCTGCTGACGTATGAAGACTACAGTGATTTTGACTCTTTGAAAAAGTATGCATACAGTCGTATTAAGAACTTCATTGCATGGAGCTCAACATTTGAAAGAGGTCTATCTGCAGGTTTCTGAAGGGTTTACTTGACAATCTGCTGCCTTCTACAGAACCTGATAAAACTTGATTCCCCAGATGCCATAAATCACGATAGAATTCGATTTGCAGTCAAATTTGAATAAGATTTGTCTCTGTAATAGTCAAAACCTGTTTTAAACAACTATGCATGCATTTGATTAACTTGAAGAAAGCATGAAATCAGTCTGGCATCAACGGTTTTTAATAAAAACTGAATACTGTGATCTTTATAAGGCCAATGAGCTTTGCAGTAAATATTCAAAGATTGAGAAAAAGGGTGTTTTCAGTAAGGCAAATCTGCAACAGAACAGACGTATTTAAATACAAAATTATCAATTTACCTACTTTCAGTAACGTACTCTACCAGTCAGCGGCGGATTTCTTTAAACAGCAACCACATAATCTATATTTTTCCTACAAAAACACATCTGATTAAATAACAATTACTAAAACTTAAAAATATAAGCAGATCTGTATTACTAAAATACGTTAATTGATAGTTCTCTGCTTGTCTGTAGATACTACATGGTCTTTAAGATGGGCTTTACTCCGGCTGATAATCCCGTTTTTTTTTAAATTCAAACCTCTAACTGCCTTGAATATTACCTGTTATTTGACAAAAGTTAGATTATGGTAAGAGCAGACGTGCACCATACTTTCTTTTATGTTTTTCTTCATATTCTAACCCTTATGGTACTTCAAGTCCTTCTAAAGTATTGTAAATTAGATTATTGGAAAATCTGAGTTTACATGCATATGTCTATGTACCCATCAACGACTTTTAAATCACAGTTAAAAAGTATAAAATAAATAACCAATATAACAAATTTTCAATAATATTTACAATGTTTCTTGTTCAGGAGCTAATTAATTGCATATTGATAGGTGTTCATGACTGCCATGGCGCAAATGCTAGGCAGCAACAGGTAAAGAAGCTCTCACACCCACATCAAGCTTCTACATGACATAAGTTAATTTTATAAACAGTCTGCGTATTACTGATTATGCTGTATTTAAGTCTACTGGTGAGTCTGTTGCTTTTTATGTACAGGATTTACCGCTTGAGGTTTCTCCACGATCCCGCAATTAAAGATGAATCATTTTGTCAACACCAGAAATTTTCAAAAAAAAAAAAAATGCTTTTGGCTACTATAATTATGCGTACTGAAAATTTATTTTGTGGTAGATTGAATGTGTTTTGTGCCTTTTTGGTAGAGTAAATTAGCTTTGTGGCTAGTCATTTAGTATCCGGCGGGTAAATCCACAAAAAATTCTCGCTGTCAGCTGTGTAACTCATTTTTTTAATACATCTCGCATACTAAAAAAATTGCCTGAACTGACAGAACAAGTATATTGCTGTACGTTTGTGCTGATATTAAAGTCGTAAAAATTATTACGCGTTGAATGTACAGGAGTTTTACGCGTAGGGAGAAAATGATAAAGTATGTTTATTAGTTTTTAGATTGTTAAAATGTGTTGAAGTGTGAGTAAATATATTCACTAATTGTCAAAGCTGTAATAGCAAATCCGTAGCCAATGTCATTCCGTACATGGATAAATCAACTGTTGCTTTATTAACGACTACTTTGTCCCTCTTTATATAAACCATCCGTAACACATAACATATCGTAATACAACAAGGTTTATCCCACACGTGCTTTTCCAATACATAACCCATCATATTCAAACAAATCCTAACAAATCTTAACATATCAACATATCCTATAATATCTCAAAATATTCTAGATGTTCCTAGTGGTCATTAGCATGACTCACTCAACACCCCAGATGCCATAAAACATGATAATATTTGATTTTCAGGCGAATTTGATTAAGGTTTGTCTTTATAATATTCAAAACCTGTCATTAGCTACTATCTGTGCATTTGATGAACTTGAGGAAAGCATGAAATCAGCCTGGCATCAACGGTCTTTGATAAAAATTAAATACTATGCAAGGCCAATGAGCTTTGGAAACAAACTTCCAAAACTCAAAAAAATGTCCATTTGAAGTGAGGCAGATTTACAGCAAAGCAGGATGTATTAATTAAAATGGGAAGAAAATAAGTTCAATAGAAGATCAGGTCAGGAACGGCAGCGGGGTGGTGGGTTTACACGAGCACAAGTTTATTACAGATACAATAAAGGTGGGCGTAACATGAAAGTTTTTCAGGAAAGTACAGAATTATCAAATTTACCTATTTTCAGTAATTTCTTTTTGATTTGTTAGATGTGTAGAGGTGTGAGTAAATATATTCAATACTTGGTGGTAAAAAGCGGCGCAATTGCATTATTGGGGCGCTCGTTTTAGATGTATGTTATATTTTATAATTTGTATTTCAAACAGAAATAGAAAAACTAAAAAAAATCTGATGCAATTGTAGCAACAAGTCCACAGCCGTAGTCATCGTTTAAGTCATATAATCAATTCTTATTTTTATTTACATCTACTTTATCACTCTTTTATAAATCATCTTCTATCCCACTTAGCACTTAACATATTCTGATACAAGAAGGTTTATCTCACATCTGCTTTTCCGACACATAACCTATCATATTCTAACATATCCTAGCATATCCTATCATACTTCAGGCATTCTTACTGGCCACTAGCATGACTCACTCAACAAAATCATTTATGAATTCATATATTTATAAGAGAAAAAACTCACCACTGGAAATGTGCGGTTATACTCTTACTCAGTTATGATTGTCATAAAAAAGTCAGATCATTGTCATCTATCAACTATTCAAAGAAACAGAAAAGACAGAGAATTTCACAGAATTAGACATAATTATAATTTAAATCTCATTCTTCTCAATTTAGGGCAATGCCTAAGCTAAAGATAAATCCTATTCTGCAATGCTCAAATCCGGTACATATCAAATGTCAATCTAATATGATCAAAATACGACTCAAATCATGGCATTTTCAATAATCATTTGCATCAAATAGTAAAATCCTTGTGGCTTTTGCACAGTTTAGCTGAAATTATTTAAGACAGACAGTTGGCACGCAAAACTTGATATGAAACACAGGATGATATCAGTTTTACTACTCTTCAATCTCAGTCTGTTATACTAATATAAGCATGACCAAAATACATACTATAATATCATGACCACTAACATACTTTATCAGTCAGCGGCGGATTTCCTTCCAACGCGTAAAACTCCTAACGTATCTTACATTCAACGCGTAGTATTTTTTACAGCTGTAATATCAGCACAAACGTACAGCAATACACTTGTTCTGCCAGTTCATGCAATTATTTTGGTATGTGAGGTGTTCAAAAAGATGAGTTACACAGCTGACAGCGAGACTTTTTTGTGGATTAACCAGGGCCAGAGACTAAATGACTGGCCACGAAGTCAACTTATTCTACCAAAAAAGTACAAAACACATTCAATTCACCACAAAAAAAAAAAATAACACTCTCAGTACTCAAAAATCTAGTAGTCAAGCGCCTTTTTTTTGCTAGAAAATTTCTGGTGTTGACAAAATGATTCATCTTCTAGTACGGGTCTCAATCGGTTAATACTGTGGATAAAGAGTAACTGGTTTACCAGTAGACTTCAATGTAGCACAATCAGTTCTTTTGATGCGTGAGCTAACTTTTTATTAAATCATATTTATGTCATGTAGAAGCTTGGTGTGGGTGTGAGAACTTCTTTACCTGTTGCTGCCTGACATTTAAGCCATGACAGTCATGAACAGCTATCAATATAAAAATAATGGGTTTCCAAACAGAAAATATTGTAATTATTATTGTATTTTATTTTAATAGTTATTAAATTTATGTGTTTTACTGCGATTTAGAAGTTGTTCATGGGTACATAGACATTTGCATGTAAATTCAGACTTCTCAATGATCTAATTTACAATACTTTAGACGAGCTTGAAGCACCATAAGGGTTGGAATGCGGAGAAAAAACATAAAATAGAGTATTATGCACATCTGCTCTTACCATATTTTAAATTTTGTTAAATAGCAAATGATATGTAAGGCAGTTGAAGGTTTAAGTCTACAAAGAAAGGGGATTATCAGCTGGAGCAAAGACATCTTAATGGCAATGTAGTATCTACAGACCAAAACAACTATTGATTAATGTATCCAAATAACACAGATTAGTTATTAGTTTACATTTTTCAATCTCCGGTAATTATTATTTAACTGTTGTAAGAAAAAAAAATAGATTATATAGTTGCTGCTTAAGGAAATAGGACGTTAGACAAAACTAAATATGATAGAGAATAATAGAGAGATGAGAGATGAGGGGGGAAATTGTTTGTGTTGGTAACTACTGTTTTGCTTTTTGTTTTTTAAGTCTTATGCCTTTTCTAAATAGTAAGAAAAGCACACGCAAAGTATAGTAATTTTTCCTATTGGCGTACTTTGTATTCTGGCATATAGAGTTCATGTGACGAGAAGAGTTGATTAAAAGTAGAGTAGTACGTAGAATGTCGTGCAAACAATAGTCTATGAGGTGGAGGTAGATAGAGAAGAAATGTATAGAAGAATATATACTACAAAGATACTAAATAAAAAGAAGAGAAAACTAATGAGGAGGCACGGTGATGTACTTTTTGGAGTCCTCCTGGGACATGGTTTGCATTTCGCGCATGACTGCTTCGACGCCCTCGCTCTGAGACTCGAATTGCAATCCGAGACCGAGTTTACACGTGGATTTCGCCTGGTCGAGTTCGGAGGAGATGGTCATACGCATAGTATCGGCGACGATACGTTCCATGACAAAGCCGAGTTTGTACTGGGAGTCAGCTTGCAGACGGAGGGTGGATTGGTCAGGATACTCGAGTTTGATGGCGGCGGTGGTGGCGGAAGAGGAGCCGGGGGCTTCGCCGGAGAGAGCGGCCTGCATGCCGGTGAGGTCGATGGAGGTGGAGATGGCGCCCTGGATTTTGTCTGAGAATTTCTGGAGGTAGGTGAGTCCGAGGACGCCTTGAGCGGAAAGAGAGCCCGAGGCGATGTAGGCGTCGGACGCGTATCTGGCCGCGAGGTCGAAGCCGGCCTGGGCAGGGTACTCTGGGCTCTGACGCTGCCAGACGCCGGAGAGGCCGAGGGCGAGTTTGGAGGTGATGGACTGGGCAAAGTTGAAGGAGGACATTCCGGTGAACTTGTCGCCGAGCACGGACGGGTTCGCCGCGCGGAGACAGAGGACCGAGTCGGAGAACGGCAGGTCGAGCTCGTAGACGGCCTGCGTGCCGCGGTCGGAAGCGTGCGCCTGGACGCGGCCGACAGCCGACGGCGAGAGGCGCGCGACGATGTGCGCGGAGAGCGCGCGGTCGGCGTCAACAGACCCGCGCAGGAAGAGGTTGTTGGTCGCGTAGATGCCCGCGAACGAGTACGCGTTGTCTGCGCCGACCGCGAACGACTGCATCACGTTGAACATGGGCTTGACCGCCGCGGTGTAGTTGACGTCGGCGCGCAGTCCCGTGACGGCGTAGTACGTCGTCAACACGCCCTTCTCGACCTCGGTCGCAAAGTCCTCGAACTTGGGCGGCGCCGCGAGGCCGTACGCGCGCCGTCTCTTCGCGACCGCGTCGAAGAAGCCCAGCGCGTGGCTGACGCCGGGCACGTTCGCCGCCGTCTTTGCGACCGACGACCGCACACGTGCCGGAAGCCCCAGCTCCGCCAGCTCCAGCTGCGCCTTTTCGGAGCGCACTTCCTCAATCGTCGTTGTTGTGCTCATCGTTCTTGCGCTGTTGGATCTCCGCACTCGAGTAAACTCGCATATCTTTTCGTGGAAAATTTTAGCCCTTGCCGCGGTCATGTGACTGCACGTGACACTTCCAAGAGCAAGACCACCGCGCTTCAGAGCAGACGCGGCCGAGAGCAAGACACTTCGAATGAGTCAGGACGACGCCGGACTCAGACGCTTCCGCGCCGCCGTCGCGCGCTTCTCCGACGGCCCGGGCCTGGTCTCCGTCCGCGCCGCCAACTCGCTCGTCCTCCTCCTCACCGAGTGCCTAACCGACCACGTGACACCACCCTTGCTCAAATACGCCTCGCGCTTCCTCACGCCAGCGCTCTACGACGACGCCCTTTCCGAGCGCACCGTGCTTCATCTGTGCGCGTATCCTCTGTGCGACGAGCGGCCTGTGCGGAAAACGCCTTCTGGAAAGGATTATTTCTTAATCGAGTACGATCCGTCGCGAAAGTCTGTGTTATCGTCGTCGTCGTCGTCGTATTCAAGACAATTCTGCTCGAAACGGCATTTTCAAGCATCAGCCATCTTTCGCGCACAACTTTCCGAAGAAGCAATATGGGCGCGTCAGGATATCGCCTTTCTTGACTATGGAAAGGGCGACGATTACGAGAATTCAATAAAGTTACTCGATGAATTGATTCCAGAGACGAGGAATGAGGACCAGTTGAATGTGGAACTTTTGGAGTCCTTACATATTTCTTCTAAAAAAGACTCAAACGAAGACAATAAGGCGGACGAGGACTCAGATGACGACCCAAATCTCTCAGACTCAGACTTGCCTTTATCAACAATAAAAGAACGTCCAACTCTTTCTTCCGAAAAACCATCTCTTCCGTCCGCAAAGCAGGATATTGAAGGCTATATTCCTGGATCAGCGGCGTCGTTAAATCCACCGAGATCTTATTTACTTTGGAAAGAAAAGAAGAAAGTTGAGAGTCAAGAGTAATGGGTTGTGGATTTGGTGTTGGGCGTTTGTTGAATATACAATAAATTTTTTGAAAGTTTAGTATAATTCCATACTTTCTTTAGAAAAATAATATATTATCATTGTTCTTAAATGATAACAGAAGTAACAAGTCTTTTTTTTTTGTTTTTATTGTAACCGTTCTGCTTTACAAAAAAGAAATCGTGCGTTTATTTGCAGATCTTGAACAGCTTTATCAGATAGAGGCAGAGTAGCTTTGTTTTAGAGTAGTGAGAGTCATGTTAGCGTGTATAGACGTCGTAATTCATTAAAGAAGAAGAGAGCAGTATTACTTGATAATATATCATTACTTTTAACGAAGCAACACGCTTCATGCACTTGTCAGCATGTATTGGGAAACATATGAGTCTCAGTGACAACAAAGTAATCTTACAAAAATATTTTCAATAACTTTTTTTTAACAAGGGAATAGTTAAGAAAACTTTTCGCATTGCTCTCTACTCCTAATAACTTGAAAGAAGTATCGTAGGAATTTTCATCAAACACTAAACATCATACCCACCGGTTGCTGATATCCGCGCTAATTTTTCAAAGCTTACAGAGACATGAATATCATATATTTAATTTAATATAGACAAGAATAGTTCTAACTGGATTAATGATGATTATATAAAGCAAAAACATCAGTGACTAGAATTAGCACTGGAATTGAAATTGAAATTAGATGAAGGGTTGTACAGGTAATAGGTAGAAGACACTGCAAGTGATGAGTTTGGAGCTTTGTAAATCTGTTTATTCAAAGTTACGCATTCATTTGCAAACACCAGAAAGAGCCAGAGCAAATTTGTTCAAGAGTATAGAAAGTCAAGCCAGCATGTATACACATCATAATCTATCAAAGAAGAAGAAAAAGAGCAGTATAACTTGATAGATATGTCCTCAACTTTTGACGAGAAGCAATGCGCTTCATGCATGGCGAAAAGTGAGAGACAACAAAAGTAATTCTAGGAATATAATTCCGGTAGATTGCTTCTCAGGATTACTTTTATTGTCATGATCAGAATGATTTCTTTACGAATGATTTTAACTGGTTACAAAGCATCGCCGAGATGTTTATTAATTCACAAAACACTCAACTTATTTAAATCATACCAATTACCTGTGGCCATGGACTTAAAGATCTAAATCACCTCATCCTGGACTGCTCACTAATAAAAAAATCTTACAAAATAATGAACATGGCATACATCATTTACTATAGACAACGATAGTTCTTGTTAGATTTGTAGAGAAAATGGGTGTAGATACATGAAGCTGGTATTAAGAGAAAACATTAGAGACTAAAATCACCCCTGGAATTGAAATCGGAGTTGAATGAAGGTGTTTACAGGCAGTAGGTAGAAGACACTGCAAGTAATGAAGATTTAGCTACAATGTACTAGCTGACGCGTACAATTCAAGTTGAAGATTATTAAAAAATAACAGAAGAGACACTAAAAAAAAAAAAAAAGAAGAAGAAGAAGAAAAATTTGGAGAGAAGGGAAAAGACTTGCGGGTTTGTACTCCCGTCAAATAATGAATGGTAAGGATGACAATTTATGTCACTGGTTTCAATTTTACATTGTTTTTTTTACCTGATTAGTATGTAAATTGCGGTATTCGTGATGAGAAAATTTCTAGAAGATTAAGCGGGTAATTTGTAGATATCATATCTTGCGTGAATTCACTTTGATTATATCATTATCAATACAAAATTTTTAAGGCCCTTGTCTAGTTAAAAAATATTAAAAAGTCACTGAATCGACACTATCATTAAATACTTTTTTTTTGCGAAAGAAAAAAGTCAAAAGTGAAAAACAGAAAAACGTTTTCAACTTTTTTTGAATTGTTGTAGTTTTCATACTGTTGCATTTTTAAATTAGATGTTTTGTAAGAGTTACAGTCAGTTTGCAGACTATAGTAAACAGTTTTTTTCTTTTTTTTGTTCCCTTTTTTTCATAATTTTTGAGTTTATTATAAATATTCTCGCATTTTCTTTTAACGTACTTCATCACACAGCGGCGGATTCTCTCAAACAGCCATCACAGAATTTTATTCTTTCTCGACAAAAACACACCTAACTAAATAATTATATTCACGAATTAAGAATATAAACTGATTTGTATTATTTGGACAAGTCAATTGATAGTACCTTGCTTGTCTGCAGATCCTACATTGTATTTGAGGTAGCTTTGCTCCAGCTGATAATCCCCTTTCATCAAAATTGTGAGACTTCAAGCGCCTTAAATGTTGCCTGAAAATTAAAAAATATACGATATAGTAAGAGTAAATATGCACCATGCTTTATTCTGAGATTTTTTTTTATATTCCTGATGGTGCTTGAAGCTCTTCAAAAGTAATGTAGAACTGATCATTAAGAAGTATGAGTCTGAATTCATACGTCTATCTACCCATCAATGACTTTTCAATCACAGTAGAAATAAAAAATTAATAACTAAAATAATAAACAGTGGTTATCTTTACTGTGTTTTTGTTTAGAGGCTAATAAGTTTTACCTTAAAAGGTGTTCATGACTGGAACTTGAAACGTTGAGAGGAAATCCGCAGCTGACTGATTATAGCCGCTGAGTGGTAAAGTACGTTGTTTTGTATGAATTAGAGTCGTTTGATAAATGCAGTGAGTTAGTTTTCATTTGTATTTTTATTTCCCATTGAAATCTTTCAATAATTTTTTGGTAAAACGAGTTTTGTGTTTCATTTCTATTTAAATTTCCGAATACAGATAAATATCTGAGCAGGGGATTTGGCTTCATTTATGACAAATTTTAGTAAGCCTCTCAGGTGTAGAACGATGTAGAACGGTTATTCTCTAATAATTTAAACATTATTTACGGATACGAACAAATCTGCAACTACAACGTACAAAACTCAAGTATTGCTGACTGCTTTTTCAAAGATATAAGTCGGAGGGTCTTCGCAGCTGCATTAAAGTTGATTTTTATTGCTGTTCATACTTGTGTATAATGAGTTTGACTCCAATTTTTGTCTTTCTACAGGGATATAGTATTTTTTTTTACTCTTTTCCGAGATTGCCGACTCCGGTGAGCCGTAGCTTTGCTTGGGGCTGATTTAGGAGACTGAACTTTCTATTACCTTTTTGGGTAACTTCCGGCCTGATCTCCCGAGAAGAGTAACTCTGTAACTTACTATGCTACCCTGTCTACTCTCTTGATAGTACTGCATCATGACACGTAATTTATTTGAAGATATCATACAATTATACCAAATTTTAGTAAATATGCAACAATCTTTATAGGGCATTTAGTAAATACTAAAGTTTTTAGAGCCCTAATTTTTCTTCAAATACATTTTTTCTTTTGATTTTTATTCATTTTTTATCAGAGAACATGATTTTGCAGCCATAGCTACATTTATAACAAACGAAAATCCGATTTTTTAGGAACTTTCAGCTAAAGTGTAAAATACTTATTTTTATAATACAACGAGCTTGATTTATTAGTACGAAAAAACATGCAAATGCACATCAAATTCTTGTGCTGCTGCAGTGCTGATAGGTTCGCGCTTGTCAGTGAAAGCGGCTAGTCCAATAAATAGCTGCTTACAAAAAAAAAATTAAAAAACAATAGAAAGATAGAGCAAGTGAACTGAAAGATGTGTAAGTTGAAACCCAACAGCAAAATACAAGTTAAATAAAAGCGGAGTCATAACATATCCTTTTGCCTACACGTCTTTTTCTCTAATCTACACAGAATTACACATACTCCAAATAATGAATTCTCCAGGTCACGAGTGTCAAGAAAGCAACTGGTGGCGTGATTCATCTTTTGGATAGTTATTGCTGTTTTTAAATAGCTATATGCAGCTAATGTGTGAAGAAATCATCCGAAAATGCTCTAATTAGTTTATGTACTGAGCCTGGAGGACTAACAGCATAGAAAGTGGTCTAGTGTAGATTATCTTTGTTTCCGTATCAAAAAAAGCAGTTAAATTAAATTTAAACTGTATCAGCTTCTTGTAGATTTCTCCACCTCGTTTTCTTTTTGTCAGTTACACTTTCAGGTTTAATGCTACTGTGAAGTGCAATATCAGTAAGTGCTACAATGTTCAGCACTTTCTTTTATTTTTGCTTTAGTTTTGTTGATCGATTGGTATGTGAGTTTTAGCATATGTGAAGGAAAAATTTCTAGAAGTTTAACTAGATGCTTTGTAGATGTCATACAGTTAGAAAAATAGACTGTTGTTCATTAATTTAATTGTCTTATCTCATATCTCATAGAGCCTAGCCGTACATCCTTCCGCTGAGGGTCATTGTTACACTTTTGTCAACCAAAAATATACGAGAAATCACTAAACTGCTCATTTATTAAATCTAATCCAACTTGTGCAAAACCTCACCCGGTTCAATACTAATAACCTTATCCGGATTCATAATTCTAAACGGATCCAGCGCCATTTTAATCCGTCTCATAGTATTAATTGTATCATCTCCCAACTCACTCAACAAATACGGTCTCTTCACCATTCCAATACCATGTTCTCCCGTACATGTTCCTTCCATTTTAATTGCGCGCTCGACAAGTCTGTGCACGACGCCTTCCGCCACTGCGCGGTTTTTGTCATTGTAAAGAATAAAAGCATGGAAGTTTCCGTCGCCAACGTGGCCCACAAGAGTTCCTTTGATTCCAGATTTATCCATATCTTCACGCGTACTTGTCACGATCTCAGATAACCGCGATACAGGAACAGCAACATCAGTAGTCCAACAAGTCATTTTATCATCAACGCCCATAGCTAAAGTAGACCAAAGCGCTTCTTTTCTAGCTTCCCATAATTCATCACATTCACTCGCACTCTTTGCAAATTCAAACGATCGTCCATTATTTTTCTTTGCGATACTTTTAGCTTGCGCTATTTGCTCTTTAACACCAGACGCCGTTCCACCAAATTTGAAGAATAAAGTAGGCTCTTCTCTCCATGATCGAGAAGTTTCACCAGCGGCATTAACGCACTGCATCATTTCTTTGTCAAGAAGCTCAACAGCCGCAACTGGCACACCTTGTCTCACAAGTTCTTGCACTGTCTTTGTAGCTTCACCAATTGTAGCAAAAGTAGCGACTGCAACGTTAATCGTTTGAGGTAAAACAGCAAGTTTCAAAGTAGCTTCAGTGACAACGCCAAGTGTTCCCTCGCTACCGATGATCAAGTTTGTTAGATTGTATCCCGCGGACGATTTCCGTGGTCTTTGACGTGTCTTGACAATAGTTCCATCAGCAAGTACAACAGTCAACGACAACACCCATTCTCTCATTGTACCATATCGCGCAGCGTTAGTACCCGAGCATCCGGTTCCAATCATACCGCCAATCTCCGCACCTGGACCCGGATCAGGAGGGAAAAAGAGACCATGTGGTCTCAAAAACTCGTTCAGATTTTCCCATCCCATTCCAGGCTGCACGACAACATCTAAGTCATCCTCATGCAAAGCAAGAACCTTTGCCATGTTTCGGACGTCAATAGTAACTCCCTTGCGCGTTTGAATGAAATGTCCTTCAAGTGAAGTTCCACCAGAAAACGGGACAACCGGTACTTTGTACTTGTGACAGATTTTGAGAACAGCAGATACTTCCTCTGTGGTTCGCGGGTATACAACAAGACCAGGTCGTTCACCAGGTTCGGCGTGATGCGAAATCCACGCTGAGTCTGCATGACTTTCAATGTCGTCTGTGGTAGCTGATACGTCTTTAGCACCTAATGCTTCTTTAATCTCGGCGTACGCACGCGCTGTGTCTTCAGCATTGGCGTAATCAGTAGGTGGAATGGTATCAAGAGGCGTAGTTGACGCTTCGTATTGTCCCTTATTGTTCAATACCTCGGTAGCGCGGCGCTTCAAATCGCCATTAACAAAATCATCAAGCACAGATCCAATAATAACCGAACATGTCACGACTGCAAATTAACACACTGCTCTACACATCTGTCAATAAAACTTACTTGTAAGAAGACGAATTGCCTGGTGCCGATTCCTCGAAATAGCACCTTGTCGCGCGCCATCGCCAGAACCACTTCCAGAGCCCTTCCCCGATCCCGGTTTCGGTCCGATATCAATCGGCGCCCTCGGTTTCGACGAAACATATCTCGCAAACTGCACAGTCTGCTTCAAAGCATTTCTACGCGGTATCACCGCTCCCGATCGGAGCAGAAAAGACATTTCTGGGCCTGATTTGTGCTGTTATCAAAAGCGTTAGCAGATGCAAGCCGGATCTTTATGCGAATTGACGAGCCGCAGATTGAGTTTTAAGGTTTTTCCACTTAGGGTTATTCTGCGGGTCGCCCTTTTTAATCTTTGGATCCACCGGGAACGCAATTCCGAGAAGAGTTTTACGAAGCGTTCGATTATTGAAAAGTTCTCAATGAGAAATATAGCAGTGAGTGATTTTTTGCTGGCTGATATTTTATCGCAGTGACGTATATGCAAACGTGGGATTGTGTAATGGAGATGACATCAGGATGTCCCTCGAATATAATGCTGTCGGATAAATGCCGGCAATTTCAGAAGAAGTTTTTGGAGACCTCTAAAGTGCTTAAGATTTGTTTAAGTCTACATCAAGCAAGTATTTTTCTGTTTGGTGTGAGAATGGAGGCTAGAGTAGTCCTACTGGTTTATACTCAGCAGCACATATTGACTATGCCTACATCACTTGTGGTCAAAGCACTCTTCAATTCTGCTACGTTTTTGTTTACATTGAAATGATTTGCTTAAAAAATGAGGTTTCCTTTTTTCGGTATTGGATATTAGGAAACCGAATGCTGTTGCTGGCGATAGTGTAAGACACTTCATCAGACTGACTGCGCTTAGTAGACTTTAATAGCACGTCAATAGCTCATTACACCAACTCAAATAATTTCCAGAACACCAACGATTAACGTCGGAAGCTTGGTTTGTTACCGCCAATTGAGCGCCATTTTCTGTTCCCTTCGTCAATTAAACATGTAACTCTAAAAAGCTGAATAGCATTGAGCTGCAACAACTGTTGAACGGTTTCGATGACATCAGTTCAAAAAAAAGGGCTGTGGTTGGGCGGCGGATCTGAATTATCTACAGGCAGCTGTCTACACATGATAGAACCAATTTCGTAGCTATTTGATTTTGTCTATGATTTCAAAATTCTTCCAACTGTCATTTATTTTATCCAATTAGATACGAACCTTTCACGAAAGTGTCAAATAAAGACATTTGTCTCTAAGAGCTGTTATCCCTGGATTTCCGCCCCCTGAACTTAAAAATATGACGTCACCCACCGCATCCTAAATACACGAAATTACATTATACACAAAATCTTTCTAGGCAAATCAAAACAAAAACACCACTTGGAAATACAATCATCGATTTCCCTCCAAAATATCCACCACAGTAATATCATTCTCAACATCCAGCCTTGACCAACCCTTAACTTGACCTCCAGCGACAAGGTATCCCATACTAACCGTCTCCTTTGATCCTTCTTCCTGCTCTTTGCTTTCAGTGCGAACAAGACCTTCATCTTGATCTCCGGTGACATCAAACAACTCCAGCCCTTGCTCGCGTAAAAATTCAACGACTCCCGCAACGTTCATGTTCATTACTGCCGTTTGCGTCTCGAATGTGCATTCTGCAAGTTTAAATGCGTATTTTGTCAACGCTGGGAAAAGAAGTGCAAAGTCACTTTGTGAGTGATGTACAGACGGTTTTGTTAAAAACAAATGCATCTTCTCGCCAGATCCTTCTGGTCTTAACTCTGGTGGGACAACTGAATTCGAAAGTAATTGATAAACAAGATTCATATTTGATTTCCATGCGTAGAATGATTGTGACATATTTGCAATAGCCGGCATTTGCAATGGAATAGCCATCATTTGGTAAACTGGGATCAACCACGGATCAAGAAGTACAATCGCTGGTGATGCATGTGGTTTCATGAATTCGTCGGCGGCATCGTATTCTGGGACTGGTATCGAATCGGGTCTCTTTTCTTCACCGGTATTATTTGATCTGACTTTATCTGTAGTCTCGAATAAGAAATCAAGAAGGTTGTGTACACCTTTTACCAATGCTACAGAGGTAGCAGCACCGAAACTGTGACCACTGTAAACTACTTTCTCAACATTGGTATCAACGTAATCCCAATTAAAATCAACAGGAGGAAAGTTGGTTTCCGATCCAGTAGGCATAGGCACAAGCTCGATCTTTTGCTCAAGCAGTACTTTGACAATCGAGACTATTTCTCTCACTCTTTGTGTCAATTGAAAGGTTCGTAAAATTCGTGCCGTCTCATTAACTTCCATCATCCGTCTATAGGGAACCTCTTTATATTTCAGTTCTTCGGCGCTAAAATCCCGAACATATGTGATAGGCGCTGATAAATCTCTGTGTTCTGGTACAATCACAATCTGACCATGGGAAGCCAAAGAGCCGCAAAACTGTGAGTATGCGTTTCGTGTGCCTCCCAAACCATGAGAAAACACGGCGACGGGCCACTTTTGACCTTCAGGTGGTGCTAGAAGAGGAAGATTTGACAGAGCGGGAAGAACAGCGTCGGTAACGTAAGGAACTTTCGACAGTAATGATGCGAGTGCAGAAGATCGACCTAAAAACTGAACATAGTCTTTATATACAGTTAGCATGCTGCGACTATGGCTCCGGCGTGCGAAATCAATGCGGATCACATACGTTTAATATAGTCTCTGCTTCCACCGGGAAACCAGTATGGATTTTTGTACTGTTTTCCTTCCTCAACTTTTCCGGGATAAAATACTCTGAATAACAGCGTTTCAACAGCAGTGCCAATTGCTTCGTATTTAATTGGCCATGGCGCAGGAATCTCAACTTCGACTGTCCCAACTGTAAATGGTCCGGGATACGGCGGAAGTCTCGGAGTCAAGTATTTTGAAGGAGATCCAATCATCTTATCACTTGGAACAACGCTCCAACACAAAAGTTATATAATAATTGACAGAAATTAATACTGTAAAGAGAAATCAAGGGAATGCCGAAGATTATGGAGGTCGAGACAAAACTATAGGCTGGTGGCGCGGCTCAAAGAAAATGGTCTTGTGCCGAGGTTAGCAGCCCGTTTAGGAAATACGTCATGCTTAGATACTAAATATCTCCAATATCTTATTCCTGGATACCCAGCGGAGTTAATGTTAACAAAAATAAGTGACTATTATAATATTCTATGTACTATTTCAAATTTACAGTTTCGCAAATCGCTGCTGTTATCGGAACTACTGCCAATAAACAGGTCAAACATCTCAACAAATGCCAAGTGTAGAGCAATTATTGGCACATTGAAATGTAGTATTCAGCGCCCATAACGCCCTTCTCGTTGCGCACAAAGCGGCCCTTTCCGATAAAGTACTTGTTGTTTACCCATCCCTCCTTGGGCGCATCAGTCTCAATCACGGGCTTAATGAAAAACTCGGTCTCGCCGAATTCCATGTGCGAGCCGCTGCCATCAAAGATAGCGTTCATAGCTGGAGTAGGCTTGGTGTAGCCTTCGTAGTGGATGTAGACTCCGTGTCCGTCCTCGGTCTCTGCGCGGAGACGAACGTCGAGTGTGAGCACATTGTCTGGCGAAAGGAACAGCCAGTTAGTGCCGGACGTGATCTTGATGTTGAACGGGTAATGGTCGTCAGTCGAGTCGCAGTATCCCTCGTGAATCTGAACAAAGACTGCAAACTGGTTATTATCTTTATCTTTATCTGTATTCACTGAACTTACTTCGCTTTCCAGGACGACCGCTCTCGTAAGTGCTCACCAACTCGCTGTTTTCAGCATTGATGTAGAGATGGAACACAGGCTTAAAAATAGGGTATGAAGTCATTTTGTCTGTTGTTTTTAAATGTACGGAAATACACGATAATCGGAATTTGGATGCAATCCGAGCTTATCGCCAATATCGTTGTTCCTCAATAATTATGGTGCAAATCGCACAGGTGGTGACAATGGAAAAATCTGGACCAGCTGCTCCAATTTTAACGCATTCGCACATTAACTTATAGCATTCTATTTGCATTCAATCAAATATTATACACTCAATTAATGTCTCAGCATTTTTACAGCCTCTGAACAAGTATACAGGTGCCGGTAAAAGTGATTTCAAAAAGGAACTGACTAAGCCAGATGTCTTGTATTTAAGCTTTAAATATGCGGCTCAAACTTTAATTTTTTTACATTGGGACTTCAAAAATTTTGCAGAAAAGTATACATTTGTGCCTGTTGCAGCTTACACAAAAAAGCATCATACTTGTATATTAGTCGTAGCTATGGCTGATACTCAGGTACAAAAGTCACAGCACCGAAAGAGGAGTAAGCAGGGGTCTCGTGATGCGTGGAAGTTGTCTAGTGCAAAGGGAGGAAAGCTGATTAGTGTCGCTCCTGTGTTTTCTGAGGATCACAAGTACGTTGATATTAATTTAAAAGTATCGGTTTCTCTGTATACTAAGATTTTGTAGATACTTAGCAGTATTAACTGCGATTGAATTGCGACTATACGCGTTTCCATCTCGTCAATGTGTGGCAAGAACTCCTATCACAAACGCTGAGACAGCAGTTGATCTCATTCTCGACTCGACATCTGAACTTACTACCGAGGGATATCCCAAATTCTGGCTTGCAAAGCGAGATGGCACTCTGCAGCATGTTGACTGGAATAGCAGCCAGAAAGCTTTAGTGCATGATTTTAGTAAGAAGGGCGCTGCGAGGATATATAAAATTGTGGATGTGCAAGAGAATGGCGATGCCTTTGTTCTGGTAGTGTCTAATGATTCAAAAGACCAAAGTACGTGAAGTTTCTTTCAAACATATAATCTGTTGACTAATTTTCAGATCTCTCAATCATTCGGGTTTTAACTTTCGAAGAGGCCGAGCCGCTGTCACTTCTTGCAGTTCGCGACGTGAGCCTTCTCTCTCTTTCACACTCAAGATCTCATTTTATTTTTCAATCATTAAATCGACACCACACAAGTGAAGAGCTCACAATTGGAAAATTCATCGACTCAGAGAAGAAAGAAATTGTCAGCACAACGATCAGTCGGCAACAACGTATTTCCACCACCGTTGCTGTCTCAGATACTGGTATTGCCGCTTTAGGAGGTACATCAGGTGTTATTGATCTGTACTATCCATTTATCGACGCCAACGCATCTGACGAACGTTTGGAGAAGACATTATCATACAGAGTTCCAGATACAAAATCGTACATTATTCGTTCGTTCAAGTGGCATCTTTCGCCAGTTCGAGCTTTGACGTTTTCCCTTGATACCAACTATCTTCTATCAGGAGCAAACGAGAAAGTACTCTTGTTTTGGCAGTTGGATACCAGCAACGTGCAATTCCTTCCCAGATTACCTGGTGCAATTACGAATATCGTTGTTGACAAGACCTCAACTACGTACGCTGTCTCACTTGGCAATGAAGATTATGATGATATAATTGTCTTTGCTGCTACTGATCTTGATGCTCGATTACAAGTTTCAGGAGTCAAGGCGTCATTTAACAGTTTCTCTAAAGCTCAAGAACCGCAGTTATTAACATCTTCTTCACTGAGACTTGTTAATCAAGCAAGAATAATTGAACAAACCAAGGCTTCAATCAACGCCATTGCAAAAGCAGGTGTTACCGCTATCCCTAACTTTTCATTATACCCTTCTGCTGTACACTCATCTTTGTCATCAGCTTCAGTCACTCCTAGAGCATATTGGTATCTCCCCACACCACGCGGTGCACAAATTCAAATTTACGACGCAGCACAGGGAGAACAAGTCAGCACTCACGTTGTTGCTCGAGCTTTACAAACCGGAAAAGTGCTCTTTGAAGACGCTATTGCCGACCCTGTTGTGAAACAACTTGCTATTAGTGCAGGTGCGGAGTGGATGGCTACTGTCGACGAACTCGAGACACAACCTCTTGATCATCTTTTGAGTCGTGGTGATGTTGCAGTAAATCTTAAGTTTTGGGCCGCAAAAACTGTCGAAGGCGAGCAACCTCATGATGCAGTTCCTGAGTGGGGATTAGTCACACGAGTGCGCGCACCTATGGGCGGAAACGTTTCTGTTGCAGCAATTGCTGCTGCTCCAACTACGTTCCACAAAGGACAAGCGTTTGTAACTGCGTGTTCTGGAGGCGGAGTTCGATTATGGAGACCTAGGTTTCCTAGAGTGAAGACAAGACAGGTTGAATGGAGTGCACGAGCAATTATTGAGCCTCGATACGCTGCTAGTATTGCTCGGTTATCGCCTTCGTACTATCACGATGAGGAAGAAGAGACTAAAGACGAGGTTCTGCTTAGCTGGTCTGCTGATGGAAGTATGCTAGTCATGGGAATTGGTAATTTGATTCATATAATATCTGTTCCGCTAAACTCATCATCAAAAACACAGTTTGAAATTGTGAAGACATTATCTGGAATTGTGGACTCACCTATTCGAAGCATCGGAGTTTTAGGTACTTGCATCGTAGCGCGATCGCAAACTCGCGCTATTGTTTATGACATTCTAGAAGGTGAAACTTCATGGAGTGCTGAGATTGGATTTACAGCTAAAGGTACTCGAGCATTAACAGCTTACGGCCACACAAACAATACTTTTGTTACCGCTGTTAATAAGATCGTCATGCGAGACCGGACAAGAGTCGTTGTTTCATACATATGCGTATTCAATACCGACTCACATGTGCCACTGCATGTGATAGTTCATGGACGGGCTGTTGCCGCTATCCATGCTCTTGGAGGTGGTGTACGGCAAAGATTTGCTTTAGTAGATGTGGAAGGAATGATGTACACACTTACAGCGCCTGATCCTATGAAGATGAGTAAAGGACGTCCGTCAGCGATTCTCGCGAATGCCAGCAATTCTGTTGAAGATGAAAATGAGGAAGAGACTGAGGTGGTTGTACCATACGAAGAAGATGTTGGCGTTACAGCTATTCTACACCCCAAGAGTGGTAAATTCACAATAGAGAAGCCAGCAGATGAGAAGACTGTGGATGAAGATAGCACAAGAGAAAACGTTGTTTTGGCACCAAGTATTGTGGATGAGGTATTTACAAAACCAGAGTACGCGATGGGTGATCTTGATAGGGTCTTTGATGCTTTGTTAGGGGTTATTGGAAAGAATGAGAAATAGATTTAATAAAAGTTTTGTTATACATGGATTTTTATACAACTTTGTTGAACGATGTCAATGATAGTAAATACTATGACGTATCACGCTCATTAGATCTTGAGAAATATCTTAAGCGAAGTTTACAGTAACATTCATTATACATTAGCAACTACAATTAATTATAATACACCGGTTATCATCAATCATGCAAAGTCCAAGCAAAACTCAACGCCAAAATAGCAATTCTAAGCAACCAAATTACTCCCTAGGAAACACCACCTCATAATCCACATTTAAACTCTGCAGCATCATTTGCATCGTAAACTCTTCTTCAACAAAAGACTCCTCATTATTGATATTATCTACCTGACCTTGAATAGAGACATCATAGTCGTACTCGTCTCGGATACGATTATACTCATCTTGACCAAGGGCGTTGATCTGATTCTGCTGTTCCGTAAAACGATCTTCATCATCAAAATGACTTCGTCTTTTCGACTTTCTTTTAAACTCCGCTAATCCACCCATTTTTTCCACACGAGCACACGCAAGCGGGAACAAAAACTGTGCTGCAGCCTGTGCCGCGTTCCGCCATTTCTCAGTCAGCTGAACAAGTGCATCGTGCTGTGAAACAACACTTCCATCTTGTAACGTTACAGTAGCTGACTCGTACTTTTGCGCTTGTGAGACTACTTGAATCCGTGATCTCAAATTCCTTATTATTTGATCCAATGCAGATTCCTGTTTACGCAATGTAGGATCAATAACAGAAACACGGGTCGTTTTCACGGGCGAAGAAGCAGGCGACGTGAAGAGGAATTTATCGCGGAAGGCCGTGCTCGGTACGATTGGCTTTGAAACTCGTGAAAACGACGCATCTGACTTTAGGGGTGACCGAAATGGCTTCTCGAGAACTCGCGATCCCGGAGTTTGTTTATATTTTATCGGAGTTGTGGGCGTCATTTGCGATTTGAGCTCATCTGTGAAACTCAGCTTGTTAGCAACTTCAATATACCGTATACGTTCTGGATGTCATTGGGATAGGGTATACAAAGCAGCATCTGGTTAGGGCTCTAAACATAAAATCTCGATTCGAGAAATTCTGTGGGCAAAGCAAAAGATGATTCAGGCACAAACAAGTAAAGAAATAGCTTTGGCAAAAGTCGGAAACGAGTACGTTTATACGCTTGATTTCTTGAATAATGGTTTAAAAGTGATATGCTCAATATCTGATTCGTCATTACGAGTATTTGACAGTTCGGCTGTCGGAAATGCTGGAAGTTTAGTGGAAGTTGCAAAGATTCAAAGTGCACATTCTGGAAAAATATCTGGTGTTGCAGTTGTGAGTCCAAATGAGGTAGTCAGTTCTGGTGATGATGGAGTTGTTAAATTGTGGGATTTAAGGAGTAACAACACCGAACCTACGTGGAGCGTACATGCTGACAATCCGCTGCTTTCAATAGCGTATTCTCCACTCACAAAAAGTGTTGCTGTAGGAGGAGAACTGCAAGGTTCCGATGCGCGAGTATTGCTTTACGATTTACGAGCTACAAAAGATCTAAGAACGTATGCGGATTCTCATAGTGATGATGTCGTTACTGTTGCATTTGATACTACAAAGCCACATGCGTTACTATCTGCCGGTACAGATGCGCTAATAACGCGCTACAATACGCTTCAAGAGGATGAAGACGAGGCGGTTGAGCAAGTTATCAACAACGGATCATCAGTGCATCTTACAGGATTTATACCTACTACAGGAGAAATCTATGCTGCCTCACATATTGAAACATGGAGTCTTTATCGCCAGACTAATAAAGACGATGAAGATGAGAACAGCGATGACGGACGTCGTGAGTTTGGCGACATGCGAGAGGCTTGGGGGTGCGAATATATCATTGACGTTGATGCAAATGCTGGGTTCGTCGCTGTTGGCAATAACTCTAACGGTTCTCTTTCTTTACTTGGAATGCAAGATGGAATAGTCGATCCAGCACAACGCGCTGAATTTCCTGGAGCTCACGGAGAAGAAGTTGTCCGATGTCTTCGTGTTCGACCAGATGGCGTCGTATTTACAGGCGGTGAAGATGGAATAGTACGCGCATGGCGCATGCCAGAGTACAAGTCAGAAGTTCTATCAGATTTGCCGGCACAGAAAGAAGCTGTCGATGAGTCGAAACAAGACGATGACTTTGAAATTGCTACGCATAAGAAGAAGAAACGGCAGCGGACAAAGAACAAAGAACAGCGATTTAAACCGTACAGTACCTCAAAGTGATTGTACTCAAATGTGCCAATAGATCTAGTTGAACATAGTTATTCGAAGCATCTGCCAGTATCGTAAGAATAAATGTAACCCTCGACCCTTACCAGTTATTACCCTAAGCCCTAATTCTAATAGATAGTTCCCAACCTTGAAATTCAAAGTGTGGAGAAAGACATATGTCGATAGAAGTTGATTGGAGCGCACTCGGTGCTGAAGAGCATTCACGCTTGTCCAATAGAATAAGAGATTTTTTACACACGCAGTTTCAGGAAGCACCGCTTCCGAGTTATATCGCAAGCGTTGCGGTTCTTGCATTTGATTTAGGAACATGTGCTCCGGAAATTGAAATAAAGCATATTGGTGACCCGTATCCGGAGTTCTATGAGTGGGATGATGACAACGGTAGCGGGAGGGCTTTGCCGCCGTACTCGAGTAGCATTTCGAGGATGAACAGTGTCGCAACTATCAACAGCGGCATTGGTAGTAATATCAGTGGGCTGAACAGTGGTACTATCGGCAACAGCGCCAGCACCAGTAACATGCGCTTTCGACAGACTGCTTTTGGCGGGCCACAGTCATCTTCTGTGTCCTCAGCATCAAGTTCTTCTACAGCAATTTCGTCGTCCGCAGCATCGACTCCTGCGAGCATATTCCACTCGATAATTGCTCCGCCGCTGATTCGGTCTCCAATGCAAACTTCCTTCTACGGCCGCACCTCCGCCACACCAGCCGCACCCGCCACCCCCGCCCCCACCGACCTACGCAATCACAATTATAGCAGTGCTTCTTCTATCAGCAGCGACGAGGATGAGAACGCAATTATTGATGAAGAAGCCATAATGGACGACGAGATCAACGATAATATCAGCAACATACATAATGACGACGATGACGACCCGGCACCATCGCCTGCTATTGAGCCTCCTCCTTTCACAGCCAACCCAGAAGATCTCCAGTTCCTGCTACATGTGCGGTATGCAGGCGATGTTCGCATTGTTTTATCTGCTACCCTGCGTTTAAATTACCCTGCACCGGGATTTCTCACTCTGCCTGTGCGTCTTGCCGTTTCTGGCTTTGATCTCGACGCTATGGCCGTTCTTGCGTATATTGATCGCCGTATTCATTTCAGTTTTATTTCTGACGTAGGAACTTCTACTCCTTCTACTTCAGAAGGTCCGGCTATGAGATCACCTTCGTCAAAACATTTCGAGGTACTTCGAAACATCAAGGTTGAATCTGAAATTGGCGATCATGCTGGTAAGGGATCTGTTTTGAAAAACGTCGGAAAAGTAGAGCGGTTTGTTCTTGATCGACTGCGTGCTATTTTACGCGACGAACTTGCATGGCCTGGTTGGATAACGTTTGAATTATAATCATAGCTATTGTATTATTAAACTGCATCCAAACATTCAATTCATCACTCTACAAACGAGCCCAAAATGGCGATTTTCTTGCGAGATATGATCTAGAGATTTCACTCACGGTCTTTGTACCGGCCAAAGCCATACATAAACGTAATTCATCTTCCAAAAACTGCTCAACAAGCTCGACACCAGCTTGTCCGTCAAACTTCAATCCCCACAAAACCGGTCTACCAATCCAAACAAAATCAGCTCCTAATGCTAATGCCTTAAAAATATCAGAACCTCTACGGACTCCCCCGTCAACATGTACAGGGATGCGTCCTCGCACAGCATTGACTACTTCTGGTAAAGCATCAAGAGTTGCGAGACATTGATCTAATTGACGCCCGCCGTGATTCGACACCCAAATACCATCAGCACCAGCCTCAATAGCAGCTTCGGCATCTTCCGCAGTCATGACTCCCTTCAGCCATACCTGCATTTTTGTAATACTTTTCAACCATTTTATATCCTCGAACGAAAGTGCAGGGTCAATGATATTAGGCTTGGCCGCGTTCAAGTCTTCGTTTTTGCCAGGTCCACGACTCTTACTTCTGCTGTCAACTGCAAAATCGATAGGTCCAGCGTATCTTGCACCTGCAAAGTTACCAGGCTCAATTCCCGGAGGTACGACAAACTGATTTCGCTTCTCTGCAAATCTTAATCCAAGAAACGGCGAGTCAATTGTCACTAACAAAGCCTTATATCCAGCCTCTTCAGCTCGACGAACAAGATCTGCAGATGTATCTCTATTCTTGAAAACATACAACTGGAAAAAAACTAAAGCGTCCCCACCGGACTCCTTTGCCTCCTCAAGTGAGCAGTTGGAGTACGAAGAAATAGCCATCGGCCAACCCCTCGCCTTTGCAGCTTTCGCAGTAGCCCTTTCACCTTCAGGATGAGCAAGTTTGTGCATCGAGCTAGGCGCCAGACCACAGGGAATTGGGTTCTTCATTCCAGAAAACAGCTCAGTCTTAGGTGCTGGTAAAACATTTGTCACATCGACCATATATCTAGGTCGAATTCTGTATTCTTCATACGCTGCTTTATTCTCAGATATCGTAATTAAGTCATTAGCTCCGCCGGACCAGAAGTCCCAGGTAGCCTTATCAAGCTTCGACCGCACGCTTTTCTCGATATCATCAATATTAAACACTCCCATTGTGACTGTGACTTCTTCGTTATGTCAAGTTTCGACCACTACGTGCTTAAATAGGGATTCAATCGGCAGACTAGATTAGACGAATCTCCGCTCTATGGCATTATCTGGAGAAACTCTAATCATCTCATCCGGGGAATACTCCTGATTCACACGTGATTCTTCTCGGAGTTTATCCCGCAGCGGTCTATCAATGACACGGCCATTCAAGATACACAAAGTCAATCATAATTCTGTTTAAATAGTCAGAATTACTTCATGAATATGATCCGAATTATCTATGATCGAGATTTCTTTTTAAAATGTATTTTTGATAGTATCAGTTCTTGCCTGGGTTGTGTACAGTCTTGAATTCAAGATCCTTCCTTTTCAGACCAATAAAATCTATGTCATAAGCCAATAGAAAGCAGATACCTAAATTCAGTTTTTCCAACTCTGTCTAGTTATTTCGATGAGCTGAGTGAGTGTAAATGCACTGCTTTACGATTCAAAGTGCAACTGGAAAACTATCAATCAAGTACCACGTGCAAGATATCAACCCTTACCTTGTACCTGCCGCTGTTCATCTGTTCCTGTTCAATGTTTACATTTATGAGCAGCAGCTTATTTGCACAATTCTGAACAAATGTCGATCCACACAGATACCTCCTCCAAAAAGTCACAAACGAGCATGATGAGCAGTCTGCGTCGGTCATCTCGCTCATTTACAAAATCTGTCAAACGTACATGCTCAAAACTGTCTTTGCCCAATTCCTGTCATAAGCGTGCACATGTTGCTCATTCTGATACCCTCTCTTCAAGCTCAAGTGCGCAAAAAGAAACCCCAGTGCCTGCTGATGATCAATTATTCTCAAACGATGTTGCTGCTGATCCTTTGTCTGACTATACTTCGAATTTGTATGAGCTTTCAATCTTAGAGCCTCAGAATTTACGCGGCTCTCAATCCAGTCGAGAAATAGGAGATCGAAGCTTTGTGTTTTTCCCCAATTCAGTCCATGAAAATGGCTCTGCTCGCCGTGACTCTAGCATTTCTGAACTATCTGTACTGTCAAATCATCCAGCCGAGACTGAACCGCCTCCTGTGCGGCGAGTGCGCCCTGAGACTTGCGGCGAGAAATTTCAAGAATCTTGTACACCTGGATCTGTATTTTATATTATAGTCAGCGGTATTGGTCTTGCTGCAATTTCTATTCCTGTGTATGCATGGCATGGTGTTGTTGGATTGTTTAAAGGTGTAGTGTGGATTTGCCGTCGGACTAAGTACTATCTGATTGTCTTTCTGCTTTGTTCGGTTGTCTATGTGACAAAACCTTTATAGCGATTAAGTTTTCAGTATTTTTTGTCCTTCTTTAGTAGCTATGAGAATTAATAGGTAATCTGAACTGCTTTATCTATCTATTTGATTGTAGTTGTTTTGCTGCTTATAATATTAAAATCGAGTTTATCATTTCCAGTTGTGCCTTTCCCTAAAAATCGCTTACTCTTCTAGCCAAAACTCTCTCGAGATCTCTTTGCGTTTTCCTTTCCTACTTCGAGACCGATAAATTTTATATACTCATGAGCTTCGTTAATCGAGCATCACTCAAAGCAATAACTTTGGCCAGAATGAGATAAAATTTAATCCATCGTGAGTCAAAGTGAAATACTATTAGTTCGTCCCTTCCCCGACGGTGCGGAGTGATTTTTTGAAGAATCTCCGAGCGCTAGCGTTTAGCAGCCGCCCTGTCTGAGAAGTTGATGAAAGCAGTAATCTACTGTGTTAAACATAATGTTCAGCGCAGCAAAAAAATCATGTAAATTGACACTTCTATTCAATGTATTGAAATGTTCTATCATTTATTCTCAAAATGTACCTATCTTTCTGAGATCGTGTCAAAGGGGATGCCAAAAAATATAGTCCGAACGTCAAGGGGCGTCATCAGCCGCACTAAATGAAGAAACAATACATTTCGACTTCTTAATCGTTAAGCGAAATGCTTATTTTCTATTTTCAAGTTCATTGGTGGAATTGACTGGTTAGCATGCTTTTTATATGCCTGACATGGAATACAGTTTGAGTTAGAAGTGATAGAATACTTGAAATTGCTCAAGAAGGGTAGCTGGCATTGCAAAAGTGACAGGTTTCCGGGGAGTGCGATAACTATAAAGGGAGCGTCCAGTTTGCTCTCGTCTGTTCAAACAGTTGGCCTGCAGACATTTTCCTTTATTTTATTGCATACACTAAAATGACTACCTACGCAATTACCGGATCTTCTCGTGGCATTGGTTTGACCCTTGTCCGTCATTTATCCCAGAACCTGTCAAATACAATCTTTGCCACTGCATGATCTCAAACTCCAGACTTACAATCAATTGTTGAAAAATCAAAGGGAAAAGTTGTGTTTGTGCCTCTGGATGTGTCAGATCCGGCTTCAATCGGATCCGCTGCTGAGCAAATCAAGTCGGTCTCGTCAAAGATTGATGTTTTGATCAACAACGCTGGAATCCCTGGTGTCACTGGTGTCTCTATTGAACAAACGTAAGTTTTTGGTTTGATGATTGATAAGAGCTATTGATCTAATTATATTGTGCAGCGGCGATATGAATACGATTTTCAACATCAATGTCAATGGTCCTCATCTTGTGACAAAGGCTTTGTTGCCGCTTCTTCGGGCAGGATCTGAGAAGAAAATCATGAATGTGTAAGTTGAAAAAGTCTAGAGCTTTCACTCGTGCAAATTTTAGTCAGTGTGATAGATCATCGAGTCTTGGTTCTATGTCAGATGCGGTTGCCTATGGAAGAATTCCATTTGCCGAATACAAAGTTTCAAAAGCTGCGCTAAACATGGTTACTGTGCAATATGCTTTACATCTTCAAAAGGAGGGGTTTACTGTCTTTAGCGTCAGTCCTGGTATAAGCTTTCTTTTTTATTTAGCCTTTTCTTGTTAAAATCAATTGCTAACATTTTCACTAGTTTGTGAACACAAGTACTGGAGGTCCTCGTGCTGACTTGACAACTGATATCGCTGTTGAAGCTGTATTGGACATTTTAAACAGGGTGACACCAGAAGACTCTGGAAAATTTCTGGATGTTGAGGTGCCTGAACGTGAAAAGAAATTTATTCTTAAGTATGAAGGCGGCGAAATCAAGTGGTGATTATGCCGCTTTGAAAAATTATATTCAGACCTTCTTGAGGTTTCATATTGTATAATACACCCCGCTATTGTAAGTCTTATCCCAGTAATTTTCTTAACAATGAAGACACTTCATTAAAAACTTTCTATTTGTATTCATATTATACACTCTATTTTGATGGCCCTAAAAGGCATTTAAATGTTGATATGCATATAAAGAAGGTTTCTCTCATATAGAGATCAGTATAATGTGTTGATATACCCATAGAAAAAGTACATGTACCAAGAAATAATGCATTGCAAATGTAATTCAAGCTGATAGCTCCGTGACGTTTCTTTGTTACAAAATGAAATACTGGCAACAAGATCAAAAAACAAAAGGCAAAACTTGGGACGCGCTCTGCTTATATCTGGCTTCTTCTGAAATGCCACTACATATACACAGAGGAGTTACTCTAAATGATTTTATGAGGACTCACGTTTCGAGTAATGTTTATGTCACAAAGTCCTTACTACATATATAAATTGCATCGATGTAATTAAATAGGCTATACGCAATTTATGTAGCTACCTTTTTTGCTCTCTTGTCTTTCTCTTTCTCCTTCTTTTTCACCTTTAGTTTTTCACCTTGTTAACTCTTTCCTCTCTTCACCCTCTTCTGAGTGTCTTCTACTCCTCCTATTGTAGCCAGTTTCCTCATTTCAGGGGTTCAAGTTCTATGGCAGGATTTAACAAGGCTCTCTAAGTGATAGATGATATAACGTGAATGTAGGGTATGAGTCGCATGTGGGTATACATCGCACTTCCCAATGTGCAGCCAACGCGACGCATCTCACCACCCTATCAAACCCAAAAGGTCACCACAAATAGCCTTTTATCTAATACCGGCTGAAGCCAGAGTAAATATGGCACTTGAGGCTTTGCGTAAAGACTTAAAATTAGGTATTCGAAGGAGCAGCCAAGTAATAACAAAGTCTCTGAACATATAGTTCACCAATGACGTGCCGGCATCCCCTTACAAAGCAAAACTGCATCCAAATCAAGATATCTTTTAGATTTACGCAATATATCTATTGTTGAGCATATAATAACTTAGATGAACGATCTTTCTCAGTTATATTGGATGATGTTGACTATAAGATGGACAGAACACTTCAAACATTCAACGCGCCTGTTGTTGGCAGTAGATGGTCATCTAAGTTAGCTACCCAACATCAAAAAGCTTTAAAAAATAAATGACTTGAAAATACGATTACTGAAGAGCTAAATGCATCAATTATAAGCCTATCACCAAGTGGTTTGACCTGGGATTGCAGACACAATTTGAGTACGGTATACCAGATCAAGACGTAGACTACAAAGACAACTCACCCTTAATTTTTAAAGTCTTTTCAATTGATCTTCGGCAATGATATATAGAATTGATGATGTAGTGGACCAATTGACTGAAGCAACTCATCTAGCATTTATTCAAAAGCCTCATTTAGAAGGGCAGTCAGGCTGCCAGCAAACACTTTACAACTAAAAGAAGATGCCTAAAGCATGGTAAAATACCAACTAAGCAAGACAAAATAGATATGGCAGAAGAAAAAGAGGAGAATAACATGACACATCCTGAAAAACAACGGGATGATAGTTCTTCAGAAGCGGTCAGGCAGGTTTCACAGTGCTGCCGCAATTGCGGCAACACTGGAAATAATATTAAAACTGCAGACTAAATACAGAACAACTCAATTTATCAGATCATAGCAAAGTTTATATAGATTAGAGAGCTTGTAGTGTAGAAAATAAAGATTGTTGTTACAATACTGTTGGGAAGTGCAATGCATACCCTACATTCATGTTATCATATTATCAAAAAAAAGCATTAAAATTCCCATACTCTATTGTTGATGATAATGGCAAACCTAACTTATTAAATGATGCCTGAGAATTCTCCACTGATAGCAGTTCTGAATATTTGGAACATGCTAAAATGAGAATGGTATTATCAGCAATCTTCTGCTCAGTAAGAGGACATCTGTCTGTTGTGCTCAGCTTCACATGAAGCAGCTTACAAGACCCTTAAGGAAGTATGTCTCTACAAGCCTTACACCTCTGGAGGAGTATATAATTACATTGGTTTTGATCATGAATAAAAATCCGTACGCAAGATAAATTTTAATGCAAAAAACAGTAGACAATGATTTAAAAGCAGTAGAGCTGCGCTATTAACTGCATATTGCATATATGTACTAGGCAGGATCAGGCCTCAAACTTTGTATCCCTGAAAGCTTATTTCCAAGAACTCAGTTCTCCCATTTAGCAAGACCTACCTACACTTTTTGATCCAATACAACAGACAAGATCAAGTCATGATTCGACTAAAAACTTATAACACGCAGTTTTCTGCTGCAATAAAAGCTTGTTCAGCAGAGTCTTTGGCAGCTTTAGTTGCTACACACAGCTCTTTGATGGCAGAAGTGGCCGAAGGCATTGTAGCTTTGGACGAACTTGAACACAATGTCAGTGCACAACTGAACGACAAAGATTGGAATCCGATTGTGGTCAAATGCTGCTTGGTTGCGTACTATGTACATATCTCCAAAGACTTTGCTCAAGCCTATAGAGAGCAAAATGCACTGGCACAGTATGTTATTTATTGTTGCGATGTTGATCTGAGACTAACGAAGTGGAACAGGCTTTTTAACAGACTAGCAGAGAAGAACGACTGCTGGATTTTACCTGCGTTATATACTATTGCAAAAGATTTACGTGATGCAGCTATTGCGGCGGATAAGCTTGCTACAAAGTCTGGAGATCTGAAATTAGAAGAGGCAGCGCGAACAATAAACAGATCATTGACAGTATGTTTGAACGACCGGAACTCACTTCCAGAACGCTCGCGAAAACGTGGTATATACGCTGTTTTGTCTTTATTGTTTAAGATCTATTTTAAACTAGGTGTACTATCGCTTGCAAAATCGGCTCTTCGGGTTTTAAACGCTAGCGCTGCTGCGGGTGATGTACCCTCGCTAGAAACCTATCCAAAAGCTCACGTAACGACGTTCAAGTATTACGTGGGAATTTTAGCGTTTGTGGATGAAGATTATGAGCGTGCTGAAGAACATCTTACTACAGCTTTAAATACTTGTCATCACTCATCTATCCGGAATCAACAACTTATTTTGCAGTATCTACTGCCAACTCACTTATTGCTTCGTCGACAGTTCCCTCGAAAAGAAGTTTGGAGCTCATTTCCGTATCTAGCGGAAATGTACCAGGACATATTCTCTGCTGCGCGAACCGGAGATTTACAAGCTTATGAAACAAGCTTGGCCAAGCGTGAAAAGATACTGGTAAAGCGACGGTTATATCTCACTTTTTTGAAGCTCAGAAGTACGATCGTTCGTCCGAGGTTTTTTGAGCAAGTGTACAAGGCGATGGATAAGTCATCACGGGTGCCAGTGTCAGCTTTCACTACTGGACTAGGGATTATAGGAGTCGATGTTGATGATGACCAAGTCGAATGCTGGTTAGCTGTGATGATATATCAGGGGCACATGAAAGGGTACATATCAAGGGAAAAAGGAGTTGTGGTGCTAAGCAATACCGACCCATTTCCAAAAAAGAAATGAGCATTACGCATTGTACAATAGTCTAGGTAAAACATTCTATATCTATATTTACAGGTTCTAAATGTAGAGATTCTATAGCTTCTAGAGTGCGCCACACACTGGCGACGTATGTGCTTTTCCCGAAATCGTCGATGCCGCTTAGCTTTTCAACCTTGACAGGTTGCAGTCCAACTTGGGTACGCAAAAGATTCCACAGAAGAGTTCGTACGTCGCCAAATTTATCTCGGAGCGGGAGCAATATTATAACTTGAGAGTACAAATTCTCGTAATCCAAAAATGAGCAGATGGTGTCTGCGAGCATTGGTGGCTGACTGAGCTGATACACCGGGTCTGAAATCACAATAGTGCAAAACTTGTCTTGCCGAGTATAAGCTTTCGCTGCCTGAGGTTTTGTCCAGTCTAACTCCTCGACCGAAACAGCCCAGTCGGTGGTTTCGTCCTGAGAAAGGAACAGCTGCTCGTTGTACTCCACATTTTCTTTCAGATTCGGGACGATTTCCGGCAGGTCCGTGAGAAGTGTGTCAAAGCCAAGTGCGGCCAATGTGATTCCCACTAAGCCTGTTCCAGAACCCAGCTCAAGCACTTTGTTTCGCACTGAAAACCCCTGCTTTTCGTCCGCCAAAGTTTGTGCGAGCAACAACGAACTTCCCCAGGTTTTGAGGCCTAGCGAATCGGCCGTTAGACTAGGCTCTTTCAGTAGCACCGACCGCAGCAGTCTGCCGCCGACCACAAACTCCCGCATCATGCTTGGCGCTGCAGTGCGGCCGCATTGTTCCGCTATTCTTTTTGCCGCAGACTCGAACAAGGCTTCGCGCTCGTCGTCATCGGGTATCCAGTCAAGGCCCGACCCGACCAGCCGCGTCAACCAGTCAAGGAACCCGACCGGTGCGCTGTACTCCGCTTCCACCGCGAAGTTAGATCCAACGCGCACAGAGTAAGTATCCAGCACTCTATTCAACTCAACAAAAGAAGGTCTACTCTGAATTGACGGCAGGTCAAGAGCATGAAGAACTTCGGGCGGCGAAAAGACTCGCGACGGAAGTTGCAGCGGAAGCGACACCACCGAAGACAATGGCGTCGACACACCTGATGAGTTCAGTGACGATTCTGTACTGCTCATCGCATCATAAAAGAAATATATACTATATATCCAACTGGAATATCACAAAGTACATTGCAACTTCAACATCTGCAAAGGTGACTTCGCAAAAATTAATTAAGGTTAAGGTTTAAATGTTGTCATGACAACTAATTACTAAACCCGATTCAGCAACCTGGCAATAGTAAACAAGCCCTGAAGCCACTTTATATCTTCTCCTCCGGCTGCTCCTTCTTCTTTTTCTCCTCTTCCTTTCTTCACCCTTCTCTTCACCTTTTTTTTGCTTACGCGCACTACCAAAAGTTCAAAGCTGGTCTTTGCTCTTTTGTCTTCGATTCTTATATTAACTTTTTCTTTTGTGTTTTATTCTGCTTCGTAAGGCTGGTCCTAATCGAGCAATTATTTTTTTGATCATCTCTTTTTTCCACTCAAAAATCTAAAAAAAGAAAATGAGTTTTAATACTCCCGTTAAAAGCCGTCGTTCGGCCGCATGCACACCACGACAGCTTCGTTTGGATTCTTCGCCATTGACCCCTCGTCAGTACGGCCAGTTCTCTTCTTCTTTGTTTGGCGGTGCCGCTTCGCGTCGCAACTCTCCCAAGACTACCATTAACAAGCAAATTCCATCACCTTTTAAGCTCGATGGGTATTTGCCGGAGACAACTTTAGTTGGAACGGGGCCTCAATCAAATGCGAATACTCCCAAGAGAATCGCAAAGAAGCAACTTTTCAGAGCAACTGCTCAGGCAGACCGATTTATCCCAAGCAGAAGTAGCTCATCAACTACTATGTCAAAATTGGAAGATGACGATAGTAGCAGCTATTCTTCGCAGTCTTCCAACTCAAACAACTGCAACAACTATGAATATCAGTCGTCTGTTGCTGAAGCTTGTGGATTTGCCTTGAACCAGCGTATTCTGGCGTTCAAGCCTGAGGCCCCCCAATCTAAGAAGCCTATTGATCTTCGCAGTCAGTACAATCGTCCTTTGAAACCTGCTATCAATGCTCAATTACGTCGTCGCTTGCCTACTAACGCTGAGCGTATTTTGGACGCGCCGGGTATCAAGGATGATTACTATCTGAACTTGCTTGACTGGTCTTGTAACAACCAAGTTGCAATTGGTTTGGATCGTGACTTGTATGTCTGGAATGCTGAATCGGGAAGTGTCTCGAGTCTTTTGCGCACGACTCCTGATACTTACATTGCTGGAATCAAGTGGTCTGGCGATGGTGCTTATGTTGCAGTTGGCCTATCTGACGGCGACGTTCAGATCTGGGATGTTGAGGAGGGTGAAAAGATTAGATCGATGGCTGGACATGCTGCACGTGTTGGTGTTTTATCGTGGGACAGACATATTTTGTCTTCTGGATGCCGCGACGGTACCATTTGGAACCATGATGTCCGCATTGCTCAGCACAAGGTTTCCGAGTTTGTAAACCATGAGGCTGAAGTCTGTGGTTTACAGTGGAGATCTGACGGTACTCAATTGGCCAGTGGAGGAAATGACAATTTGGTCAATATCTGGGATGCTCGTTCTAGCACGCCGAAGTTCACCAAGACCAACCATAAGGCAGCTGTCAAGGCTCTTGCTTGGTGTCCTTGGCAAATGAACTTGCTTGCTACTGGTGGTGGTACTTTTGATAAGCAGATTCATTTCTGGAACGGTACCACTGGTGCTAGAGTCAACACTATCGATGCTGGCTCTCAAGTTACTTCACTTCAGTGGAGTACAACATACAAGGAAATTGTTTCCAGTCATGGATATCCTGACAATAACCTTTCAATCTGGAGTTATCCTTCCCTTGTCAAGAATGGAGAAATTCAGGGTCACGACACACGTATCTTAAGCAGCGCACTTTCACCTGACGGCTCTACTCTTGCCACTGTTGCATCTGACGAGAATCTCAAATTCTGGAAAGTGTTTGAGCAAATTGGAAAGAAAGTGTCAAACGCAATGAGTGGAACCCTTGCCTCAGGCGGCAAAGACATTGGAAAAGTCATGATGATTCGTTAATTGAATCACATGAATGTTAAACTGTTATTTTGTTTGCTGTTTTGAGGTTTTGTGATTTGTTTTTCAGGGTTGAATCTTTTTTTTTTGCGTGGGCGTTTGGTAATGTGTGCTTGTCTATAGATACCGTGTTCCATGTCTTGTATTTGTTATTTATGTCAGAAATATATTTCTATAACTGTGAGAACTGTGTACGATTGAAGTACGCTCGCTTGACACATCTGTTCTTTAATTAATTGAGAATCAGATTTCAGATAATAGGCTACTTTCCCAACGTAGAAACGGCAATTTACAACTGCCTTTTATTCTCAATTGCGTTTCCACAATTACTGTCGAGTTATATATTCAGTGGAACCGACTATGTGAAAACAAAATCCTGACTTCACTCACAACAAGTAAATACGACAAAGAATACAGACTATTCCCATTATATAATAAAAGCTATATTATTTTGTATAGAAAAAAAGCACATGAAAATAGTATACAAAGTTGAAAAATCTCTTAATCAACTGGAAAAAAACCAACACAAAACAAGCATGAACAGATAAGTTAGCATAAGCACAAATTGAACTTCAAAACACAAACGCTGGAATAAATCAAGATACTGAAAAAAAGCAAAAAATGACCACAGAAAGCAAAGAAAAAAAAAGAAGAGCTGTACTAAAAGAAAACTCAAACAGGATAAGAGAAAAAAGCAAAACCAATTTACCATTGCCAAGAACATAGATGTGAAAGTTCCAAAAAGAAAAGAAAAGAGAAAAAGAAAACAAAAACAAAAAGAGTCAAACGAACAAACAAAAAGAAAGCACATTAACTTTTTATGTCACCGCCACCGTCACTACCAATATTGTTCGCCAACATCGTTACGCTCAATGCGAAGATGTCATGTCACCATCAATAAGTCTACCAATTCCAGAATACGTAGGAAATAGAAGGAAAAAAAAGAAAAGCCAGTCTTTAAACAAAATCATCAACAAAAAAAAAGAAAATTAACCGTTGAGAGTTTGAAAGTGTAAAGTAAGAATTTCATATTTTTATCTTCCAATTCTTGCTTTTCATCAATGCAGCAGTTCCAGCTAAAACAGCTGCATATCCTGATAGAATACACAGCGCGGTTTGATTATTGACGCCCAGAGTATAAACTGCCTGGTTCACCGCTCCAGTAAGGATATTTGCCAATAAAAAAATGGCGAGGCCGTTATCATTAACAGCGTCAAGTCCTTTTGGAACAGAGTCTTCGTAGGAAACGGCTTCAGATTGTAATATGGAATCGGATACCGGGAAAAATATAAATTCAACAAGAAGGTACATGAGAAGGTACATAATGTTATATGATGTGACCCACAGAACGTATGGCAAGTTAGCGATACGACGTGACACGTTAAGATTCAGTCCGCGAGTGCAAATCTGAAATAAAGCTGCATGAGCGAGACCAGCGACCAAGAGATATGCTAAAGTAGCACGACGAGCAGCGGCTGTAGGATTTGAAGTTGGTGAAGAAGGTCCGAGAAATCGTGAAATGTATGGTAGCTTGATGTATTTAGGAGAAGAAGGGAGAGTGTAAAAACCTGTAGTTTGACCGGCAAGAAAAATGGCTAAATACCCCACAAAAGAAAATACGCCCTCTTTGTTCATAGAGAGAAGACCAGTGCGGGGGGCAGTGAGAATAAATTTTGTGAGAGGAGTGAAATCAAGAAGAAACTCATATATAAACCCAACAAACAACGAAAGGGCTGAAGAAAAGCTGGCTGCTGACCAACAGTGATTCAAAATCGTGACGACAGGGGGAAGGAATCCTAAAGTCATGAAAAAGTTCCAGTGAACACCATACTCAGATGTATGCTCTTGATAATCGATGGCCTTTACAAGAACTAATCTTAATAGACCAAGAAGAAGTACAGAAGAAGCTTGACGAATAGATCGGATAAGTTGTACAGAAAGAGAGGGGGTGGTCTTCAAAAATCGTTCTTTCAGAAGACTTCGAGCTGATACTAAACCCATCGAAAATACAAAACTACCGACACCAAGATCCATTAAAGAAGTACCCCAAGTTTCTACCTTAGCGAAACGACGCGGAAAAACGTGAAAATCAACAGCGAGAATAGCGACGCACGTTATAACCATCATTCCTGCACGGTAGGTAGTAAGAAACGATTTCTTGGGAAGATATGTATCAAGAGAGGGTATTTCAGCTGTTTCATGATCGGCTGATCGGATATGTTGTTGTTGTTGCTGTTGTTTTAAAAGCGAGAGAGGGGTTCGAGACCTTTGAGAAAAAAGCGAAGGTAAACTAAAACTGACAAGAGCAGCAGGCGCTAGAACAAGAAAGTTCAAAGCAGCAGGATGTGAAGCATAGACTGTGATTGCAAGTAGAAGAAGTAGCCAGTTAAGTACAAAATCAGCTATCAGAGGGCCCAATCCACCAAAGAAAGCGAGAGAACGTGGTTGTTGTTGCTGCTGCTGATGTCTTTTACGCGTACCAAAGAGACCAAAACGCGTCTGCAAAGCGCACCAAAGAACATACGATGACTAAATAAAGACAAATCAGAATTCGATTATACTCTTTCTCGTAAAATCAATCGTAAAAAACAGGGCGAAACGTACCAAAGCAACAAGCGTAACGACGTTGATTTCCTGAATCGAACCGCCCGCAAGTCCAGAGACAAACTCTTCTTTTTGTTGCTTTGTTATTGCACGGTCCGCCTGAGATTCGGCCGCAGCCATCGCGTTGTTCTCTTTTTTTCCTTTTTTATGGTTTTATAGTTTTTGCCTGTTCTCTGTCGTCTGGCTGGCTGCTGGGCTGCTTTGTCGCTGCTGCATATGGTCTACACTGTGTAAAGGATAACGTGGACTTCGCTTCAGCATAAATGCGTAAGCAATTAGATGCATTAGTCAGCGCTGACTGGACATCTAGAATATGTAAGGGTTGATTGTGGACAAGGAATAGTTCCCCGTGATATCTGGGATGGCACAACCGTACGCACCAACACAATTTGCCTCTGCAGTGTCATTTGCCGACTCTGTTGCGCGAAGGTCGCGGATTCCGCTGTCGGAAGAAGCGCGACTGTTTCGTTCCGGAGCGGAGCGCGACAGATTTGAGTCGCTGGCCGAGCTCTTTGCCATCATCGTGTCGCTTGACTTTGTCGAGAAGGCTTTTGTGAAAGATTCGGTCGGACAAAATGAGTATGCTCAAACCTGCTCGCGACTGCTTGCACAGTACGCTGCTATTCTACGCTCATCCGAGGTCGCTGCTGCATTTGGCGACCTCGATACATTCCGCCGCCGCTACAACGTACGTATCAAAATCTCGCTGGGTTATGAGCCCGTATGCTTACATAATTTGATCTAGATTGACTACCCGTCTGCAATCAATCGCCTGAGGATTGGGGTTCCAGCTACGGTCGAGCACCCGTTAGCGCCGCACCTCGGACCCGTGCCGGGATCGATGACACCAACGGCTGGATCGGCTCTGTTGTCACCCTCAGCGCCAGGTGCGGTTTCTGCGCCGACGCCTGTTCACGCGTCTGCGCCCACATCCGCCGCTGCCTCAGCGCGCGCCGCAGCAGACGCGACAGGCAACTTCATTACTTTCATGGACGCGCTCAAACTCAACTACAAAGCCAAAGACCAGCTACACCCACTGCTTGGCGAGCTCATGACGTCACTGAATGCCGTCACAACGGCAGACTTTGACGGCCGTGCCAAAATTGTTGAATGGCTCATCAAACTCAACCAAATGAAAGCCACAGACGAAATTACAGACGACCAGGCACGCCAACTACTCTTCGACATCGACCACGCCTACAAAGCCTTCTATAAAATACTCTCGTAATATCTATTAGTTTTAACAATGTAATACATTCTACTCTGAATCTCCTTCAGGCGCGTCGGGCATCGCCTCGTCGTCGCCATATTCGTCCTCAAACACATCCTCGTCATCCTTTTCTTCTTCCTCTTCCTCCTTTGCAAGAGACTCCCGTAATAATCGCAACTTTTCTTCGCGCACCTCCCGCTGTACCTTCAAGTATTGACCCAGCGGTGTTGATTCCCAATCTTCGTCCTTCAAAAACGCGTCCACCATTTCAAAATTTGTGGGCGAAAACTCAACGCCGCGTCTCTTCTCTTCGATGTATCGGCTGTTGGCCTCAATTCTCTCCACAACCTCAAGCAGTTGTTTCTCAAATCGAATGTTTTCACTCTTCTTTTTTCCTTTCTCAGTACTGGTAGCAGCTCCTAACCGGTCTCTCCGTCTAGCATATCTCTTCAAAGTCAATACACATGGAACAGCAAGCTCTGGGAACGCAATGCTCTTTGCGTGCAATCCAAAAAACTCGGCAATGCAGTCAACAATTTGCTCACAAACTCCGGTCTGATAAATTCTTGTGCCCAAGTACGCACTGTTTGCTCGCATATTGTGCTCAAAGTCAAAAGGTCTCAGCGTCGATGGTTTACCAGCTCTTGTCATGGTCGTAGATGTGAGAACCTCAGTGATTGCCGGCATCAGCGGTATATACACGTCAGCATCTCTCGACAGGTCAAGCAATGATCTGAAGATCATAAATCGCAACGGGAAATATTGAGCCGCGGGAATCAATCGCATCGTGCCTAGCATTACCTGCACCAAAGGATATATCAAGGGTCGCATATGACTCTCTTTTCCCTCTGCAGCCTCTTTTTCGACATTGCACTGTACACTCAAAACTCTTCGCCAGAAATCAAGAGAGTGTAAATACTGCCAATTGTACACAGCCTTGTACGAATCCTTGCTCTTGTGCACAACGCTGTTTCGCAAATGAATCGCAAGTTGTCGAATAAACTCAAACGCAGTCTGATAAGTAACTTCCGGATCAAGTGAGTACAAAGTAGCTGCGGTATTCGCCATGAATCGAATCATAGGCATCGTGTGAACATTTGTATGACGACTGTTCTTAACCATACCAGCATACGAAGTTTTCAAACACAAAACAAGCATGTTCTTGTCAGACTCTGCCGCAGATCTAATAACTGCCCACGCCATAAGTCTTGTGCTTTCATCTCTTGCTGTACTCCAAATATCAACAACTCCCTTGATAAATTCCTTGACAAACTTTTTGAATCCAGCAAAATACGGCAATAATTTATCACCTGCATTCAAAACTGCAGCCATTGTCTTTGCATCGCTCAATCCAGACATTAACATCAGCAGATTACCGCTCAATGATTTCAAGACTGGCGACAATTGCTGGAACTTCTTGCTGTTTAACTGAACAGCTCGTCGTCCGGCACTTTTTCGTCCAGCAGGCGAAACGGTAACAGGCAGATGATATTCCAATACAGCAGGAAATCTTGTTAATGTAAGCATGATAACGTCATTATAAACTTGAGGGTCCGTGATCGTGTATTTGAATTTCTGAGCGGCAATGTCGTCCTTTCCAACATTCACCGCAGCACGGAAAGCAACTGCGACTCGCTTCAAAGCTCGAATTGAATGTTCTTCGTCCAATGCTTTTCTCCAACGAGCAACATCTGCCCTTGTAAGCTCTTGACTTTCATCGTCATTCTTCCCTTTCTTGGATCGTCCTTCATCGTCTGAATCACCTTCGAGTAATTCTTCATCTTCAACTTGTTCCGCTTCTTCGTCATCATCGTCACTCTGCAAAGCATCTTGATCCTCTTGATCCAAAAACTTTGTGAAGTCGCCAGCGTCATGGCCACCCTTTCCGGCCGCATTCAAACTCTCTTCAACATCTTCCACGCCCTTTGCAAACAATTCTTCAGCATCTTCACCGCCTAAAGCCGGCTCGCTTTTTTTTCTTTCGCCGCCCTTCTTTCCATCCTTGCCAATATATAAGTCTTCATCTTGTCGCTGTTTGCTTTTCTTGTGGGATCCAGACTTTGAAAGCTTCTTCTTGTACGCTTTAACAACTTTACGCTGCTCGATCGTGTGTTTAAGATGCGTCTTGTTAAACTTTTTGGTTGCTTTCTTTGCTACCATCGTGCTGGTACCTTGTTCTCTTTCAACCTTTGTATCTTTATAACGTTTCTTTCTCGATAATTGATTTAACTAAAGAATGTAGATTGATACAGATATGGAGAAAGCGAAACGTATATGAAAATGAATGAGAAAAATGAATTGCAAGGTTTTCAGATGAGCCGCAGGATAATTTTTTTATTTCGAGCTTGGGAGTTCATGTTTCGGGGTTCCTGACCCAGAATAGTGTAATAGGGTTTACCTCTCCTTCATAGAGAGATGTACAATAGAGTGAATTTCAGAATAATGCTACGTCAATAGGATTTACTCGAACAAGATACGAAATCTGTCAATCTAATGAAAGCTTTGACAAAAAGATTCATCCAAAACCATGTTAAAACTTTTGCTATTTTTTTGAAAAGGAAACAACATTTTTAAAAATATTCTGCTTGTTTTTGACATAATTAATTTAACCTTAATGTAGATGTTACAGGTATGTATCATTATTTATTTTATTATTGGAAAAAATCATTATTGTATTCACCTAAAGATAGAACATTTACAAAGCTTCTGGTTAATTTTCTGTAAATTTTTCTCTTATATGTATAGCTTTCAAATGCCGATCATCTAACATGGAGCAAAAATGAACAAATGCAAAATTAAATCAGTTTGACAAATTTATTCTGTCGTTCATTGTCTGACGCGTAGGTGTATAATAAGTGTATATTTCCAGATTCTTATTTTTTCCCTGCTCCCTCATTCCGTCTGTTTTTAGTTATTTTTTATTAGCGTTTATTTATCACAATTTTTGTTCCAGAAATTGGCTCTTTGAATCTTCGTCACTAGTTGTGCCATCTGCCTGTTGCCTACGGACGCATCATCAACTTTAAGTCTCACTACTGCTTCTTCCGTAGTCTCTAAAAATATGCAATTGTGTTTCTGTCAATGATATGCAATATATGTTATATTTTTGTCCTGGTAAGCTCTGAAAAAAAAGCGCGTCTGTTGACTATCAGCATGCAGTCCAAGATGGAAGTATTTAGATTCTAAATTTCATGACCACAGCAAAAAGTTTCACAAAATTCTGGAGTATACGAGTCTATTAAATTTTGATGCAGGAAGCTTCTGGGCCTCAGTTTTATTTTTCGAAAAGGCCAGAATAGTATTCATGGCTGAATTTATTCAAGTCTACTTTTAAACACTAATACCAAGTTCTAGTTCTGAATCGCGCAAAACAAGTTCTAGTTCTGAATCGCGGAAAAAGTTATTTTCACGCTCTTTTAAAATAGCTTACAAATGCACTTTGTTGTTACAGATTGCTGTTGCAGTAAACAAATTCTAATTCAAATTTACGCATGTTTAAACTGCCCATTTATTGCCATGAAGCGAACTATAAATTACCAGAACGTATAAAAAGACAGATAAGGAATGGTTCAGATACTATAAACTTAAAACCCATCAAGACAGAAAAATTAAATCATCTATTAGGAGTGTTTTATGAGTTCTAGCTAACTTAGTAGAGAGAACAAAAAAGAAGTTAATCAATGTAGAAAGTCAGCGACCACTTAGAGTAAACAGCACTGAATCTGGAGGTAAATAAATGCACTACAAACTAAAAAATCAAATTTGGAAATAAATAAACACGCTAAATTGCAACAGACAGAGGTGATGAAGATTCAGAGAACCGATTTCTAGAACAAAACTTGAGATAAATGAACAGTATACCTTAGCCGCCTTTTTGAAAGCTATTGCAAGATCAAGCATTATTAGCTTTTTGATGTTGTCTAAATAGCTTGAAGCCCCCGTTTACCTGCCTGTTCTACTAAAACAATCTGTAAAGCTTTTTTCAGTGCCAATCTACTGTATCTTCTTCAGTGGTAATTCATAAACATAGTTCATTGATCATCATTATTCGATTGTCAATGTCGGATTAGGGCTGAAAAAAACCTACACATCGCTCTTAGAGTTTGAGAAAATGCGAAAAACAAGCATATTTTGCCAAGCCATACAGTAGGCGTAAACAATCACATTGTTTTCATGAAATGGTCACCTAGTTTATTAGCCACACAAGAAGCGAAGTAAATCGACCTTCTTGATTCCTGCCATGGTCATATATCAAGAAAAGTTACTGATCGGTGGGCAGCTAAAAGCAGAATCAATGTCGCTATCAGAGTTTTGGGAATCAAACCTTATCAATAGGTCTAATCGATCATTCGACGTCTGATGACCCGATACGGCGTCTAGCCTAATGAGTGGCTGATAAAAGTTCCAAAATTCGAATACCGTACCACCAAATTCGATTCCTACTTTGAATACAATCAAAGATGGAGTCATTCATTCATTCACTTCCAAAATGCGAGCAGCATGTTCATCTCGAAGGTACGCTTTCTCCTGAGCACCGATTCAAGTGCTCTCAGCGCAATGGCGTTGCTTTGCCGAATAACATTAGCACCCTCGAAGAATTAAAGGATAAGATGTATCCGAAGCATTACGATTATGTCGAGGGACAAGACGGAACTGATTATCTACGAGAGTTTTTGGAGAACTATTATGCGGCAATGACAGTTTTGATCACCAAAGACGATTTTAAAGAAATGGCAGCTGAGTATATTGAAAGAGCACGAGCGATGAACATTCGTTATGCCGAGGTCTTCTTCGATCCCCAGGCTCACACTTCTCGAGGAGTAGCGTTTGAAACCGTGATGGAAGGTATTCTCGAGGCAAAAAAGGAAGAGAAAGAGAAGCACGAAGGTACAAAAGAATATGTTCGAATTGAATATATTCTATGCTTCTTAAGAGATATGACTGCCGAGTCGGCTTATGAAACTTGGACCTCGGCAGTCAATTCGGGATACGTGAAAGCTATTATTGGTGTTGGATTAGATTCCGACGAACGCGATCATCCACCTCAGAAATTTGATAAGGTTTTCGTTGCAGCAAGACAGGCCGGATTGAAAGTAACTGCTCATTGTGATGTTGATCAGCCTGATTGTCAAGCCAACGTTAAATATGTTGCTACTCAATTGGGTGGATCTCGTGTACTTGAAGAGTCTTCGGAGTATTACTTGTTGCCAAAATACGATTCTGGTGCAGATAGAATCGACCACGGTTTGAACTGTGCCGATACCCCGGAGCTACTAAACATCGTCAAGCAGTCAAACTTGGGACTTACTCTCTGTCCTATGGGCTATTCAACACATTTAGGACCGACCACTGTATTCGAGAAGTTGGAATTGATTAAAACGAACGGTATTCCGTTCACGTTAAACAGTGATGACCCGGCTTATATGTGCCGATACAAAGAGATGGTTGTGAAAGATGTGCAAGCTCGTGCAAAGTGGACCATGAAAGAAATCGCTGAATGCGAAATTACCGCTATCAAATTGGCATGGACTAAGGATGTTGAATTCAAAAAGGAGTTTATCAAAGAGGTTTACGATGTCTTGGCGAAGTTTGAATCTGAAGGTGCAAACTAAGCGCTTGTTAAAGAAAGCTATCGAATGTTACTACTATTGTAAATTTTTCTGATTATTGTTTTCGAATTAGGCATATTTAGAATGGTTAAATGTGTTGCTGTACAATACCGTCATTATTATCACTTATGAATACATGAGTTTTTGTAAATATACAACTACATATAAAGTTGATGGTAGAGTAGGCTAGCTGCTGTATAGTGGAAGCTGCTGTCAAGAACTTCGTTTTCATACTGACAGTGCGCACATTTGATAGTAGTGACATATTTTTTCCTTGTCTATCTGGAAATCCTTGATAAATGCTAGGCCACTTCAACTTGGCTAATACCAATATGAACTGGATAATTTGCACCAAAGAAGCCGCTGTGTAAATTGAGATGCGGCTTGAGTGATGAAAGAGATTAAAAACATCAAAGGCATATTACTATGAGTTAATAGCCGTCTAGACTAGAATACAGTGCTCAATGCAGTTATAAAAGTAATTTATTTTCATGCAACAGTTCATAAAAAGCCAAAACACCATATGTTTATGTATATACATCCCATACCAATTACAAACAAATCAAAAACAAGCAAAAAACACACCACAGTCATGAAAATCAGCAACATATTAAAATTCTTTTCTTAACCCTCAAATTGCTCTAAATGAACATAGCACCCTTGAGCGACACCATTACTTCCAGTATTCGCAGCTCTTGCGTCAAGAAGAATAGCCACAGCGTTTTTGACATCAGCGCCTAATCTTGATCCACCGCAGACGCTCATGCCTAATTCACCATACTTTGATGCAGTTGACATTGAGTTTGAAACGATGCCGCGGATTGATGGTTTTCCGGTGATGAAATTGATAAATTCAGGATACTTTTCGTTTGAAATAAGTGATTCGTCTTCGTTAGCGTTTAAGACATCTGTAACGTAAATCGTGATGGAGAATGCAATGTCTTGAGAACAAGTTTCCTTTGCGTCAATAACTTTGGCGATCGTATCTTTGAAAGGAGCGATATCAGAGTGCGATTTAACAATCCAAATAATTTCAACATTTTTGACAGCTGAAGAAGCAGTCTTTGTAATATCAAGGAAAAGTCCTCGAATAGTGGAAAGACCATGAGTAGCACCAACACCTGCGAAAATGCTAACTACTGAAGAAAATTGTTTAAAGTCTTTTGGAGAACCTCCATAAGGTCCATCAATAAGTACAGGAAGATTAAGACCTCCGCGAAGTAAATCTGAGCGAGAAATTTGTAGTTCAGTATCGTCAGAGTACTTGCTCTCGCGATTTTCAGCAGAAGTTTCCTCAAATTCAGAGGTCTTAGATTTCGCTGATCGGAAAAGCCAATGAGTGATACCAGTCTTCTTTTTAACGATGAATTCAAGACATTTATCTTGCTGTACAGACATGATGGTGAAAGGATGCGACATAAGAGGACCACGAGTAGGGAAAGACAGATAGACGAATTGACTAGGAGACCATCGGAGAAGTCTAGATGATCCTTCAATAGGAATGGTGATTTTCAGTAAATTAGTATTGGGAATTGCGACAATATTGGCATGGTATTTGAAGCCATGAGTAGACAAGTTGTTGATGAGAAGAGCGCCCCATCTAAGAGCAACGTCTGCACAGATTATGCCAATAGAGATCCAAAGGTAGACATGCGAATAACTAGGAGTATGTCGCATAAGCAGAACAAGAAAGGCAATCATGGAAGCAATATGGTTTGCAAAGAAAAGCTCGAAAAGATAGTGTCTGATGGGACGGATACTGGTCAAGACAACAATCCAGGCTAGGATCGAGAAAGATCTGATACCGTTTTGCACAATAGGATCGTAGTCTAGTTCATATTGCAGATAGTCGATGGAGATGTAGTATCTGATCATGTAAAAGAAGTGAATACAGGAGACCATGAAAAAGCCTCTGGCGACCCATCTGTGGAAGAAGTTTAAAGATATGCTTGAAGGAGAACCGGTGAAGAAGGATACGACGGTGAGACGACGGCAGGAGAGAAGAACGACGAGAGGAATCTGGCAAATAGCGAGCCATGCGGCACGGTATCCGGCATCTTCGAGGTCTGCCGAAGTTTTGCGGTTGAGTTTGTAGAAGAAAAAACCGATGAGCATGAGAAAATAGCAGAGAGCGACGATGGCGCGGCCGACGGAGGGAAAATGAAAGACATTGGTGTATCGTTGTAAGTAAGGGAAAGTCGGGTAGAAAAGCACTCTGCCAACTGTGGTGATGGCAGCGTAGAAACGCGCGATGAACGAACGAGGTTTGGCTGATTGCGACCGTCTTCTGGTTTTCGCAAAGTCAGATCAAATCTACAGAGTTTTTGCGCTCTACAGTAAAACACACCTTTGAACCGCCAAACAATAATCGAGAACGCGGAGAAGGAAGGCGAATGCGACGACGGCGCCGATGACGGCCCAGTACATCTTCGCCAGGTAGCCCGGCCGCGGCGTGCCGTCGAGATTGAACCTGCCCTGGCCGTTGTTTCTGTATCCGGGGATGGCGGGGCCCCCGCCATTGCCCGGGGCGGTGTAGTTGCTTCCGCCGGGCTCGTTTGCGAAGGAGTCGCGCGGCAGAAGAGCGAACGGCGAGCTGGAGAAGTCCATTGTGCGTGAAGACCAAAGCAAGAGCTCCTCTTTTTCCGACAAAAGGCTTTTGAAATCCGGGCGCGCGCAGAAAGAAAAAGTAAATTGGTGCGGGCGCCGAGCAAATTCGCCGAGTCGACAGAAAAAGCCGCACGCGCCGCACTAAACCGCTCTGAGAGGAAATTTGCTCGTTGCGCCACAGACGGGCTGGCGAACACGAGCGTGCGCGCGCAGATTTGCGCCTCACCGGAGAAGGCGAGCTGGGAACATGTTTCAATCCGTCTAGACAACTTGAGCAAGTTCATTTTTTTTACACTTTTGCTCTGGCCATATTCGACTTTGATATTCGGTGCCTTTAATAACCCGGGCTCAGACGCTTCTCTGTGCACCACATCAACTCTACCTTACTGCAAGGATCTACTACAACTTTACTTTTTTATACTGACTGAAAAAAAAAATGGACGGACACGACATGAGTGGGATGGACGGGATGGGCGGTATGTCAGGCATGGACATGGGACCGACGATGACTTCAGTGATGAGTATGGCGATGTCGATGACCTCGGCAGCGATGAGCGCCGTCACAAGTGCGACTACCTCGATGGCCATGGACGGTATGGACGGTATGGACATGGGTCCTACTACGACTGCTGCCGCTGCTGCTGCAACACAGTCAATGGACATGAGCGGCATGGGAGGCATGGACATGGGAGGCGACTCGTCTTCCTCCTCCGGCGGATCGATGAGCATGGCGATGGGATCTATGTCCTTCCACTCGTCGATGCACGACTTTCTGTTCGCAACCGGCTGGACGCCTGATAATCGAGGCCAGTACGCGGGAACATGCATCTTCCTTATTGTTCTTGCTATTCTCTACCGCTTCTTACACGTGGTTAAGCACCGAACTGAGCGCTACCTTGTTGCCCGCGCTGCTCAGAACGCGCAACCTGCGTGTGCCGCGCGAGACGACTCGGACGTGGAAAAATCTCCGCAGGCCAGTTCTTCCAACTGTGCGCCCTGCCCACCACGAATGCCTTGGGATCTTACTTGTGCGCGACCATGGAGAGTCTCCATCGATGTTCCTCTCTCTATTATGCAGTTCATTCTTTCTGGCACTTCATACTTGCTCATGCTTGCCGCGATGACCTACAACATTGGCTACTTTTTCTCAATTCTGGGTGGCATTCTCATCGGCGAGCTGTTACTCGGCCGCTTTGCTTCCAGCTTTGAAGCTCATTAGTGTCGCTTTATTTACGATTATCCTCATATGACTTTCATGATTAAATTAAAAAAAAATATATCTCAACGCTCAAAGAAAGCTGTGCTACGGTAATTGTCTATTGTGCGAGTGCTTATTTCTCTCTCATCCTGGGCTTTCGCAATTCCCCTCTTATTTTCTCATTTCTGATTGGTATAATTCGCGCATCGGTGTTTTGGTTAATATAATAAATAAACTTGCTCTTGCTCTATTTAATTGTCAATTAATGCACTAAATCGTCCGATTAAACAGCTCTTCTATGCACTCTTAAAGCTCTCTCTTTCTCTCCAGCCACGATTAATTTGCTCGTCTATTTGCTCGTCTATTTGCTCGTCGTGGCTGAATTTCAAACTCTAAATCACTCTGCGCGCCACGCTACTGCGGCCCGTGTCCCAATTGAGCTCCCAACCTCTCTCCGGGTCTCTCTTTGGCAGAGAGATACGAAAGAGAGAAGACGGCAACTCGGGAAAAAGCGAAAAACGAAAAAAAGCCCTGTCTTTTTTTTCTTTATGTAAACAAGGTCCACCGCCGCAAGCATTTAAAGCCCGCCGCGTCTCCCCGTTGACAGCTTCTTTTTTTTTCTTGTCCCTATAAAAGTCATTCGCTTTTTTTTCTTCATTACACAATCATAACAATGTTGTTCTCCGCTATTGCTGCTGTTGCCCTCGCGGCCTCCCCGGCCATGGCCCACTTCAACCTTCTCTTCCCCCCTTCCCGTGGTGCCAACCACCCCACCCAGGCCACCTCCCCCTGCGGTGGTAAGAACTCTGTCGTTCTTCCCCGTACTCTCTACGACCCCATGGGATCTGCCGTCACCACTTCCTCTTCGCACCCTGCTTCTGGATACGAAATCAACTTCTGCGTTGGCAACGATTGTGTCACCGCCGAGCAGTTCAACTACACCATCGTTGACCCCATGCTCGTCGTTGGTGCCGGAAACTTCTGCATTCCCGACGTCAGCTTCACTTCTGTCTTCTCTGAGGGATCTGAGGTCAACGGTACCATCCAGGTTATCTACCTCTCCCAGGACGGTGAGCTTTACAACTGCGCCGACGTTACCCTTACCATGTCTGGTGTTAGCGAGTCTTCTCTCTGCGTCAACGCTTCCGGAATCTCTACTGGCCCATGGCTTGGATCCCTCGAGGCTTCTGAGGCTGGTGCAGGTATTGACACCTCTGCTAGCGCTTCTGCTTCCGCCCCTGCGCACACTCACGCTCCTTCCGCCCCTGCGCACACTCACGCTCCTTCCAGCATGAACATGTCCTCTTCTACTTCTTCTATGGCTATGTCCATGCCTGCCTCTTCTGCTGCTGCCTCTTCCTCCGCTGCTGCTTCCTCCTCCTCCGAGGCCGGTGCTTCTATCCTTGCTCCTTCTGGTTTCATTGGAGCTGCCATCGCTATCTTGGGATACCTTGCTTTGTAAATTTGCTTAGAGGTGTGATTGTGGAAACTGATTATGGTGCATAGAGATGAATTTAATTAATTGAATAGTTCTACACTGGCTAATACAAAAGAATTGCATTTAATTGACCTCTATCGTAATTGATTCCACCTGTTTTCTTCAATTGTTGCAATTGTAAAACTGCTTTTACCTTGTTGGATCGGAGTTATCTTTTGCAAGTTAAGGTTAGACTTTAGTCTGCGTCAATCTCTGCGGTTTAGGGCTAATAAACCTTGCTGACGTACTAATCCAAATTAGGATAATTTAATCTGATTGGAATCCCCCTCACGCTTGCCTTTTTCGGTGTGAGAAGAGATAACAAACATTCTATACGAGATAACAGTCTGCAGCGATAGCGACTAAATGCACGTCAAATTATAGATTTTAGTTATTTGCTCAAGCTAAGAAGCTCACTTCCAGTACTTTGGATATAACTTCTACTAAAGAGATGCGGTTGTTAATGAGCTAATTACAATTCCTGATCTAGACGCATCTTTATTGGGTGGTTAACTAGCAGAGTTGGAATAGCCACTCTTGGTAGTCACCCTTGGCAGGAATTCAATACCTGATTCTCAGAATCACCTGTTGAATGATTCGACTGATTTTCTGCACGTGTTGGAGTGAAGATAGATGTGACTCATCTGGAAAAAATACGAGTGTTTTAGACTTGCTCTTTATTGTCGCTGCGGCAAATTGCGCCTGTTTGTCAGTTTCTATCAGCCGAAGTCATGATTGGTAAACAAATCTACCATCATCACAGAACATCGATCAATACTCTTTGTTACTTTTCCTAAATTTAAAAAAACATTTAAAAGTTCAAATTCATGAACGAAAAACGCTTCCGCCATCAGACGGCTCTTGAACGCTCGTTTAACAGTTATCTGTCTCACGACTCAGTCATCGTATGACCAATTTGGAAACCAATGGTAGCCTAGATAAATGAAAAAAGCTGGCAATCAGACACAGAGAGCGACTCTCCAGAGATTTGATTTAACTCTCTTCAAATGGTTCCGAGCAATAGTGTATCTGTGCTAAGTACTATAGAGCAATGTAACTTTTTGTCAATAGAAAAACCCTAAGAGATAGTCATGAAATTAATACGCGTCTAGTTGTGGATCGCCGCTAGCCTCTTAGAATCTTCTCAAAACAAGAAGCCAGCACTAAACAGGAGTTTCCTTTTTTTTTCAGTTAGAATCTCGTTGTAAATAAGGCATAGTCGCCTTTGTGTTCAATTATATGCTAAGCAGTTTGTTTTCGTCAATAAGGAAACCTAAACCCTATGAACTAAAACCCTAGCATTGGACTAAAAACTCAGAACAAGTAACTTCATTCTTTCATTGTAATTTTCCAATTCTAAATGCTCAAAATGAAACAAAAAAAAAGAGAAGTCTAAACTTTCATTTTTTCGTTGATTTCATAATTCTCAGTAACCAAATAATCTCGCTGTTTACGGAAAGTTTACACTGGGAAGTTGTGCAAGAGGTCATCTATTATGATATGTAACCTTCACTTTGCAGCATTTTACGGACTTTCTAGACTAATAAGAGAAAACTAGATATACATATTTATTCATTCTTACTCCATCCTCTTATAGCCCATCATATACATATACACATCCTACAACTAAACTAAATCTTTTGATAAAAACTCCATAAAACTTTTCAAAGACTAAGACCCGGCAACTGATTTTGATTGTTCAAACCACCTATTGAAGAATCCACAGAAGTAGAATTGGAGAAAGAATCATCTGTACTCCAATCATGCCACCAGTCGCCGATAATTGGTTGAACATCATAAGGACTGAATCCCGATGTCAGAACCGCGTCGAAATTCTCTTCTAAGTCAAACTCTTCCAACATGGTTTTCCATTCTTGCATTTGCTTTTCGAGAATCTGCGCTTCTTCTCGACTGATGTTCGGGTTTAGATTAGCAGTGGCCATTGATACTGGTTGCGGCTGACGCGCTGATTCTGCTTCTGTATTTGGCGTTATAATTGATGCAATACTTCCGGCTGGATTCTCAGAGCACATTGCGTTAACAACTGAAAATGCAGGACGATTTGAGGTTGGAGCAGAGTAAGCAACGGCTGTATTTCGAATTCCCATACTGCAAGTATCCATATAAGCTCTTGCTACAGGAGCTGCACGACATGCGCTGTAGTAAGTATCTGCAACAGATTCAGCCCATGAACAGATCTTATTTGCAGTCTGATAAAGTCTTTTGATGTCCAGGATTGCTTCGTCCTGATATTGAAAAGCTAAATCTGGCATTTTCCAATTTTCACCGAGTAACTCGTCTTTTCTTGCTGCAACACGCATTGGTGAATCTACTACTTGTCGGAATATATTAATAATAACTGAAACAAATGGTAACAAAACAAAGCGCCATGAAATCGGTATGACTACACTCATGAATCCTGAAAATAGCTGAGGACGTTTGGTGCAAGTGTATATGGTATCGAGTAATTTTACTGCATAGCGAACTCTTTCAATGTGGATTTTGTCGGATGATTCTTTTGAAGACGGTGAATATGCACGTAGCAAACATAGTTGAAGCTTCAGGAACTGTAATTGTAGTAGATACTTTTGAGTTAAATCATAGGAATCTTGCGGGCTCGAAACTGCTGGATCATTATCGGCGTTGATCATCTCAACTAGTAACTGAAATGAACTTAGATTTTGTTCTTCAAAAGAGCTCATTAAACTCATGTGATGTTGAAACTCTTCTTCCGATAGAACAAATTTTGGCATCAAAAGCCTTGACAAGATGCCGCGACAAAGCACACTAAATTGAACTTTACATTGTAAAAAGTGTACTGATGGAAGTTCGTTTTCAGCAATGGTCGATGAAAAAGCGTTCAGTTTATCAATAGAAGTATCGCACATCTCAACTGGTAATGCAAACGGCAACCCAGTATTCAGAGCGCGATCAGTATCGATCGACAAAATCTCAGCCCACATCACCCTCCAGGCACCGGCAAGATCAAATGGAATGGCGGGGAAATTATCGGGGTCTCGATGCAAGCCCATAGCTAAAGCTACCTGACAAACTAAACCGGTATAAGTAGCAGAGTCAACGCCATCAGGCCCCTCGCCTAATTCTGGAGCAAGCATGTCGTGGATGCGGATACTATACAGAGCTTGTAAGACCAAAAAATCCGACTTCTCCATGTATGATGTCTCATTAAGACATTTCCAGGCAAAATCTCTTAATCCCAAACCAAATAATGGTGCATATTTATTGTCGAATCCAGCATTAGATGGCATCCAATCGGGTCCACAGGCTAATCTTCCCAATCTAATTAGAATAGCCATTAAAGCCGTACCTCTCAAGTATTCCTTTCGCTTTGAACCACAGCCTCCCAACTTTGTTTTCGTAGCCGTGCAAGGGTTTCCTTTGCTTGTTTCAACTTTTAATTTCCATTTCTGCTCCCAAAATTTCATTGTGTTGGCTCTAAATGATACAGGATGGACAGTTGGAAAAACTAAATTAATGCTCTGCATAAACTTTGTGATTAGATATTCGCAAATATCGCGATGCTCAAAACATGGAAACATTGTATCGAGCCCAGCCGAGACATCGAGTGTTTTTGAGACATACTCTTGAGCTTCAGGGGAGAGATTCAATTTTATCCGATTCTTTCCACCGATAGTCTTTCCTTTGTCTCCAATGCTTCGATAAATAGAGTTCGCTTTGCTGAAATCCTCCCGACCCATAAATTTGTTCAGATAACGATCTTCTCTCAAGATTGCCGTGGAATTGAATGGTCCGTTATACGAAAATCGGTTTCGTTTAATACCAATATACGGCTTGAGAACCGGATCCGGATTCTGCTTTGGTGCATTCGATGAATGATCTGTAGTTGGTGTTTGCGCTCGGATCGGTGCAAGCTTTAAAGACAGATTTTCGTGCACAACAGGAGAGTTTTGCGCAGCCGACGTGGTAGTGGTTGGCGGGGGCAACTGATTTTCTGAACCGCCCAACTTTTGAATCATGCTTTCAAGACGCTCCATGCGAATTTTAAGCTCATTATATTCGGGGGCAGGCGTGGAAGCATTAGTGGTATTAATGCCGTCGTTTGGAGAATGTGCAGGCACTTCCGATTGAACGCGCTTCGGATCAGGGCGCGGATCAGGATTCAGAGGCTGAACCGCAGGTGCATAGAAGGAGGCAGGGGAAGGGTGGGGGTGCGGGTGAGTCTGCATTGGGTGCAGAACGGGCTCCTTCGTCTGCGGTCTGCTCATCGAAAAGGTCTGAGTGCCGGGAATCGACGAGTACCCGGCGGGCGGGGCAGAAACAGGCAGAGAGACAGGCGCAGAGACAGGCGGCGTTGTCGTTGTCGTTGCCGTTGCCGTTGCCGGAATCTGCGACGCGATCCAGGGTTTGACAGCGTAGACGCACAATTGCACGGTGTCGTGCGCGACGCAAGCCGAGCAGGGCTGCAAACGGTTGCACTGAATTGACATTTAACTAACCGCTTTCTCGCCAAAGCCAAAGCCAAAATAAAGAAAAAGCAACACTCACCTTCAGCTTCCGCTGACGACAGACAGCACATGACACAGGAATCCTACGACGCTTCCTCCCACTCGGCTTCGCCTCGCCGTCCACGTACTCCACATTAACCAGATTTGACTCTGTAGTCGCGTGTCTGCCCGATTGGACGGAGCCTGACTCTTCATCTGTGACATAGTTCGGTGTTTTCGGTTGCTGTGACGACGAAAGCACCGAGGAGACAGTCGATGCGTTCACCGGAGCGTATGGAGCCTCTTGCTGCTGCTGCTGCTGTTGTTGTAGCGGTTGCTCCGAAACGGACAACGCCGACGACGGAGACGAAGTCGGATACGGAGCATTGAGCACGAAATTCATCGACGAGTGGCGATGCGATGCAGTTTGCTGGCTGCTGCCGTTTTGCTGCTGCGAGTCGCTGCTGTTTGTCAAGTTTGCGACGTCCATCGTGAATTACGGGCAGCTGTGGACACAGTTCAGGTACTTTTTACCAATCCGCCTTTATTCAAAAAAGTCTCAGGTCGAGTTGTTCCTAAACTGGAAACAGAAAAAAGAAAGCTACGTTCAGCAGCAGAAACAAAAACAGTCCATTCAACGCAAAGGAAAAAAAAAAAGCCGGCAGCTCAGCAATCCAAAGGCGGTCCGAGGTAAACAATGAAACGCGGACTCAGAAAAAGCACTTGGAGGAAAACCCTGGGCATCTGACAGCGCGGTCCGGACATGGCGCGGACGGGAGATTACGTACTCCGCCTAATCGCCGGTAAGCCCGCGGCCGCGTTCCATCCGTAGAACACACCGGCACAACTTTAGCCTTCTTCCCCTTCTCATTAAGTGCACACAGGCTTATGCTGAACAGTCAAATTAATTCTATATATTACACCAACACCTCTCTATATCCTATTTACAAAACTTTGCTGATCTCGTTCATGGTTTGGAACAACTTGGGCTCCATCTGGCGCTGACCCACTAACTGTAAGCCAACAGGAAAGTCGGCGTATCTGTAACGTACTTCCTTAGCCCACGTAGACTGCGCACGCTTGTCCATGTCATTCAATGGTGCAGGCATATCCTTGTTGTCAATCTCCAAGTCAACCTTTCCTGCCTGGAAAATTAAGCCAGGGTAATCAAGGTTGTTCCAGGTTCGCGAAAAGTGGGAACGAATCATAAACGCTTCGGGTCGCGGAAGGAATGACTGGATAGGCAGCAACAGAGCGTCAACTGGGAGTCCAGACTTTGTCTTGCTAGCCGTCTCTTCCCAGTATTTCAACCAAGCTCGCTGCAACTCAGCGCGTGTAGAGCTGTAAGCGTAGAAATCGGAGATGCCACGCTTGACATCAGGATACAATCCACCGTTTTGGTTAGCGACAGTAAGCGGCTCGCCAGTAATTTCAAGCTGCGACAAGAGGAACGCACCACCGTCAACCTTGAAGTGGTCAACTGCATTAGCAGAGATATCTCCAGCAAGGAAAAGCTCAAGTTCAACAACGTCGTGTCCCGCGGCTTTAAGTTTCTCGACCGTCTCGTCAAGAACTCGCGCAATAGGAGGAAGAGTCTGAACCTCAGTGTCGAATCTGATAACTCCAATAGCAAGTTTCCGGTCAAGCGGCTTAGGCTCGTTCCAGGGAAGATACTGACAACTAGGATCATACAACCATGGCTCAGCGTCCGACATACACTTCATGACAAATTCAAGATCACGAATTGAAACAGCCATCGGTGCGTTGACGCAAAGGATTCCAGCAGTCTCAGCGCCTGGCTCAAGGTATCCCTTGACGTTGTGGTACGGAACACGACCACTCGAGGGCTTAAGAGAGTAGATACCGTGTGTATAAGCAGGAACACGAATTGAGCCACCAACATCGGTACCGATTCCAAGCAATGAACCACGAAATTTAATGAGCGCAGCAAGACCGCCTGAAGATCCCGAAGCAGTCAATTCCTTGTGAATCGGGTTTCTGGTGATTCCAAACACGTTGTTGTCGGTGTCTGGCACCATCATACTCTGAGGAACGTTGGTCTTGACATACATGACACCTCCAAGCTTAAGCAAGATGTCAACAACTACTGAGTTTTCCTTCTCAGGCTGGAAACAGTACGCAGCAATTCCAACAACGGAGTCAATTCCAGCGACAGACATTGAGTCTTTCAAAGAAATAGGCAATCCGTGAAGTGGTCCCACAGTCTTTCCAGTTCGTTTAAACTCCTCATCAAGCCACTCCGCACGCTTAATAGCTTCATTGAAAAAGATCTCAGTAAGGCAGTTCAAGCATTGTTGAGCAATAGCGGCACGCTTGCAAAACGCAATAGTAACCTCCTTAGATGTGTAGGTTCCCTTTGCAATTTCAGCAAGCAATCCAACAGAGTCGTACTTTTCGGTAATCTCAAGTTCTCGCTCACTCAAAAGTCCGCACTTTGCGGGAACATCAAGCAAGTTTGGCTGTTCGAGGTCAACTTCAATCTTCCATTCTTTGGGAATTTTCGATTCTCGCTCGGCAAGCTTAGCCTCGACAAGCTCTTTGTACGGCTTTGCGGTGGTGGGAAAGACAACAGGCTGCATTGCTAATTGCGGTTGTGAAATATCCAGAGGAGTCACTTCTGGCTGAACAGAATTTAGGAAATGCCGTCCGCACCGGAATTGAATTCAGCTACTGTGCAGGGAAGATAAATTAAGGTTTTACGAGTCATTTCCGACTGATAAGCCCGACAGCGGAGGCCAAAAACGCCTAACTGTTCTCAAATTTGGTTAGGGGTTTCTCAACAAAGTTTAAAGATAGAGTTTCATGTATTATTTTGGCTTTCATGTCACCACCCATTAAGAACGAAGCTCATGAATGAAATCATATACTTGGGTGATCCACTTTTCAGGCTCGTGTGCAAAAGCAAAATGATTTCCTCCATTGTCCAAAACTTTCACTTTTGCCCCTATTTCTAACGCTTTTTCATATGCAACAACCAAATAACCTGCAGTCTCGCCATTTCTGCAAACTCCAATTTTGATATCGTCATTCAGCAACGCGGATTCAGTCAGTTTCTGAAGAGCTTCCGCAGTATTGGCCGGCTTCCAGAAGAATCCATGTTTCACCATAGCAGGCTCGTACGAGACGTCAATGAGAGCTTGCGGTAAAAGCTGAAATGAATTCTTATACTGAGTGATCTCGCCCGGTTTGTAGAATCCAGCAATCCAGTCGCCAAACGCGTTTCCCAACGTCATAGGATACGATCCTGCAAGTACAGAAGACATCGCGTTGACATAGTCGGGGCTAGGCGGCAAACCAAATGCACTCCCTGGAGGTTCGTACAGGACAAATGCGGAAATTCTGTCTAGTGCGCGCTTTTGTTCGTGAGCCGGTAAAAATCCGGGAGAAGCCAGACTGAACAAAAGCACAGTACCCTTGGACCAGCCGAGTACAGCGGGCTTTTTGGGAATTGATAGGGTATCCAAAGCATAATCAACGAAACCGATGAGATCATATACAAAGAGCTCAGTTTGTGGACGACAGTCATCTGGCGTCATCTCCAGCTGAGAGGCAGTGAGAGGTGTAGAATCTTTATAGCCACGTTGATTATATGGTAGAATACGTAAATTTAGTCTCGAAGCATAGTCAAATAGCGGCACAAATATCTCTGTTGGATCAAAAGAGTCAGTGGCATTGTTCAAGTGTAACAGATTATGTACCTTTGTTGAATGAAACCCCGTGGCATATTATGATCGTTTCATAGTCTTCGCTAGGAGCTCCCGAATCTGAGTATGACAGCACCGCTCCGGTGTTCAATTTTGCCAATGGCATTCTAACTCAGAAAATAAGAGAATCTAAGTCAGGAAATAAAAGAATAAAGAAAAGTGCACAGAACAGAGGCAGACAGCTACTACAGGAAGACTAATATGGCAGCATAATGGATGTATAGTCTCCGCAATGATCAATATGCGGGGGCATCGAACTGACAAAAAGGGATAAACCCTACTTCAAGCACTTTCAAATAGGGTTTTAGTCTAGCAGCCAACACGGCAAGTTCCCGGTAGGGTTTTTAAGAACGTCTGCCGAACCCCAATGACGTCCAAATGCTAAAGCTCGGAGGTTTAATAAGGCACAGAATTGACACAGAATTGACATCAACTAGATGTCTAATGAAACTTTAACTAGGTCAGGAACAGACAAGGGAATAATTTCGCGCTTATCTGGGACTAAAAAGAGACAAAGCCAGGTTTCGTAGAGTTTGTTGGTTGATGATGTAGTCCAGATTGCTCCAAATTTTCATGTGATTTGTTGATGTCAGGCAATTTGGACCTCGGATAGACACACGTTTTTCTGAAAGTTGATCGGCTACCGCATAGGGCGCCCATCTGCAGCTACAAAGAGTTAGCCAAGTTATCAGACAGCTCATGCAGGTCTTGCAATTTATGTCCTGAGCTTCTGCGGTATTAATAAGACTGCATCAAATTCACATCTGTGGACCAGCTGACAACGTCTGGTCTGGACTAAAGCCGGCCAACAAGGTTAGATCGATCCAAATGTAAGACCTGCCTAGCAAAGTAATTTTCCAAGAAACGAATCATTCGTGCTCATTCAGCCAAGAACAAGGACTTGCATCAGCAGAAATTAAAGCTGTTTCAGCATCAATGGGACCATTTGTGCCTAGTTGGCTAGACTCGCGGTTGCTGCTCATCTGCGAGCGGCTCGCAAAACGCGCAATGATCGATGGCTGCTTGCGGCGATGAGATAACAAGGTTCCCGGACACAATCTGATCCGCAGCCGCATCTGATAACTACCTTGCCAAACCTCTCCTTAGCATCTGATAACTTTTGACACGATCAGATAATCGCGCTTCAAACTAACGGCGTAGACCAACCCAGTCCACTCTGGTCGCGGTGACCTTTAACGCTTGGCAAACTTGCATCATCAGAAGCTATTACTGGCGAATGAAAAGTGAAATTTCTGAATTACTTACAGCTTTACTAGTTTCAGATATAGAGAAAAACTTTATAGAATTAAATAAAAAAGTAGATCACAAAGATTTTATAGTCTATGTAGTTTTGTATTACACCAAGAAAGCCACAATAGCAGCAAGAGGAGCGACAACCGATCCAGCTCTGACGACGTTGGCAATAGCACCGTCAGCGGAAGAAGTAGTAGCGGCAGAAGAAGTGGGCTCAGAAGAAGAAGAAGCAGCCTCGGAAGAAGAAGCAGCGGTGGTTGTAACGCTGGTGAAAGAACGGGTACGGGAGGCAGAGGAAGCAGATGCCGAAGCAGCAGAAGTCAAGGAAGACAACTCAGAGACAATCGAGGACGAAGCAGCCGCGTTGTAGTAATCAGCGTAGGAGACATTGAAGCACGGAATAGTGTAGTTGAACTCATCAACGGGAACAAAAGTAATATCAGCGCAAGCATACTGAGTCATATTGACGGCATCATCGAGAGCTGTATATCGGATCTCCAAAGTAGCGTTAGATCCCGGACGAACGGACGACGACTGGTCGGGAATATAGTAGCACTGGTGACCAGCATCAAGTGCTGACACTTCAGGAAGGACATCAGAGAACTGCGAGATTGACACAGGATCCTCGTCACCGTAGTATATGGCAACTTCAATGTTGTAGGCCCAATCCTGCATAACAAGAGAGATCGCACCATCCTCAAGAGGGAAATCAGTGCGGTTACGGATTCCAACAATGGAGCCACATGGAGCAGTAGTAGAGTACTCATCCGACCATTCACGGTCTGGAGGCCACATGATAGCCATAGGACCCATCTCCTGGGCGCCAGTCTCTCCGTGGGCCTGAGCCGAAACGAAAGAGACAAAAGATGCAACAGAGGCAATAGAAGAGAAAAGAGAAGCACGCATTATTTTCTAAGAAAACCTCAAATGCAAAGTGGCTATGAGAAGACGGGAGTCAGATGGGTAAGTAAGAAAACAGACAGAATTGTCCAGGAGCAAACTCGCGCTTTTATACGGCTGACTGCAGCCGCCAAGCGCGCAAAGTTTGTTACGAGAATGACAAAAAGTGGAGATGAATCATTAATGTCGTTGAATCTGATAAAAAAGTGGCCAGAACGCGGGCGACAGCCGCGCACAGCTGATGTTCTCGCTCCGCGGAAACGAGCCGCGACCGGGTCGACGCACGGACCTGCCAGGCACAAGCCGATGCAGAACTGATGCGAGCAGACGCGGAAAGTTCCGGCGCACCAGCCGAGTCTAGATCGCGCACACGGCTGTTCGCGACCTGGGAGCGCTGATTCTGCCGGGTGTGCACTTGGCTCCTCCGCAGGCAAAGCGTGGGTCCTTTAAAGCCTTTGCTTCTCCGTGTCTTTGATTAGTTTCCCTTTGCTCTCTGTCTGTAGCGACGAAAAGCCCTAGTCTCCTTTATCGGAAATTGGTCTACAATCAATGAAAAGTCAGCTATTAGCTTCAGTTTCTGCAGCCTTGCTGCTTGCAGTCACTGCTGTGGACGCAAAATCAGCGCCGCCTCCAACTGCTGTCGTTGTTCTGGCTCCGTGGACAACAACATCAGCGGGTTCAGTCCTCACTGTCACTCCATCTGTATTCGCTGGTGTTACTGTCTCCCCCAACCCGGCTGTCACTGCCACCGCGGCCACATCGCCCTATTCCAAATGGGTGTCTGTTGATCGCTCGGGTATTCCTTATGATGAGACTGCAACCATCACAGCAGGATCCACTATTAACCCATCGCCAACTCCGTCCCCGAATGATGAGATCTTTTCTCAAACTGAGGCACCTGTATTGGGCTGCTGGAAAAATAGACTTCCTACTGAAGTTAATAACTTCCCCGGTGTGCCTTTCTGCTCTCCTCAGAATGCTACTGAGATTGTCGTTGGTGAGACGTACTTTGTCACTTGGGATCCCACATGGTTTGGCGGCGGCATTGATGATGTGGTTCAAATCAAGCTTCAAGGTCGAGCTCTTGGTGACTTAATTGCTGGCCCTTTCACTGAGGACATTATATTTGAAACCGGAAATTTGACCAACGCATACGGATTTTACCCACTCACCGTTCTTCAAAACTTCACTTCCTTAAATCGTGATGGATACTTCTACCTCAATATCATTCCATTAATCGAGCCCGATACAAACGCAACTCATATCGGAACTCGCCATGGACCTATTCTTCGTGCAATTAATACTGTGTCGGATGCTATGTACCCCATCACTCGTTTACCGTCAGATAACGTATTCCGAGGTTCATATCACTCCGGCCTTAGCAGAGCTGCAAAAATTGCTATTGGCGTCTGTGTTCCCATCGCCGTAATATTTGTAGCTTCCGTGCTAGTGTATATGTTTCTTTATAAACGGAAAGGTATGCGTGTCGGCTCTATTTTCTCGTCGCGTGGTTACGGTGTGCGGGAGTCTCGGTCTGATCGGATAAAAAAAAACAATATCGAGCTAGGCAAATTGACCCCGGGTGCGACACGACCAGCTCATAATATTTAATTTCCACTTTTATTTAATTTTCAGGATTTTTGTTGTATAGTTGGTGATTCTTTTAATATTCTTGGGTAGTTTATTTTGGTTTGTTGGCCTCTGGTAGGTAGCTTTTTAATTAAGTTTGTTACCGAATCTTATTTCTCCTAACTACAAAAAGCATGTTATTCGCTTTTTTAGGAGTTTTTCCATATCCTACCCTTCATTGAAAACTATCAACAATTGTAATAAACGTAAAAAAAATATTAATTTAAAGGTTTTGCTTATTGTTTGATCGTAGCGATTTAGGTATCATTGCAGAATCTAATGAACTGAATCCCATATGAAATTGTAAGAAAATATTTTTTACCCGGGACGAGACTTTTGCAGATTTTTCAGTGAGCAAACCCAGTATCTCTCGGTGTATTGATGATTGAAAAAACTGCTACGTTCTACAGTCATATGGAATCGATTGTAATGTTTTCTCATCTACATCGATATTTTAATGAATAATTTCAAGTCAATCGACACCCAATGTGAAAATTAATATGATAAAAGATAGCTGTTATATCCAGGAAGAGTATTTACTTAATTACTATAGTTTGCACCCCCTCAAACGTTCGTAAGATAAAAAACAACCGGCCAAAATAGCGACTTTTACTTCGCAATTTACATAACAATGGGGCCGTTTTTGATAAAAATATGTAAAGATCTGTGACTTGACTGCAATCGCTAATTTTTCATTCAAATTTAGCTTCAGAAACTTGGCTGATGTAAAAAAACAACCTGCATGTAAAAAACATTCGAAATATGAAAAAATTATATAAATTTTCAAACAATCAATTGACACAGAATGCAAATGGATGATCTGGGGCCACTTGTAATAATTAATGTGAGCCTCGAACCTCCTTAGTCGTCGAGATAACTGATATAAAGGCGTACATTGCACACAAGTAGTAGTAAATGAAATCTTATCGAGCTAGTTAGTCGCTCAAAAATCAGGGATGTATAAATAACACAGTCAGAGCCAAAAAGTAGCCAAAAATAATACACCTAAAAGAAAATTCATAATTCAAACCCCAGAAGCAGCTCAGAAAACTGCTTTTTCTGATGAATGCTGACCGTTGAGACATTTATGTTCCCTCTTTCAACGTCAGACGTAAACAGCAAAATTGAAAAGTTTGCTATTCTTCGTAATTTACAGTAAGTTAAATCGCTGATGAGGTCAGCACCAACTTGGTAGAAAATTTTACAGTTGGAAGTGGACGGAGATGTAGAGACAAAGACGAGAAAGTGGCATCAGGGCTCGGGGTTAGGCAAACGCCAGAGCAGGCTAAGCATCTAAACTCCGACCCCATCGGCGCACATTGGCTGTTCTTAGAAATTGTGGACAGGCAGCGCAATGAGCAGCAGCAACTCGAATGCTGCGGTCGCACCCCACACATCGCCTTCATTGTCGTCATTGGCGTCGGAAGCTCCCACGGACAGATCTTCGCGGCCGGTCCGCAAGCGCCGTCGGGTTCCTGTTGTTTGCGCAATTTGTCGCCAGCGAAAGCTGAAGGTTAGTTGGTTCCTCTTGTTTCCCCGCATCCGCGCATTCTTTGTCCTTTCCGTTTCTGTACCAGAGCTGACACAAACCTCGCTTACATAGTGCGACCGCAGCCAGCCGTGCTCAGCTTGCGTTGTTCACAACACGACCGCGCTCTGCACTTACGCCGCCAAGCCATGGGCACCGGACCTTCTCTTCCGCCCTCGCACAAAACAGTTGCCTGCCCCGCCTTCTTCGCATGTCCCCGCGTTACCGAAGCCTCTTGCTCCGGCGCCGGCTCCCGCCTCGGCTGCGGCCGAATCGCAGAGCGACCCGCGCCAGACCCCTGAATATGCCCAGCTGCAGCTCCGCGTCGAGCGCATGGAAGGCGTTCTCAGCCAACTGGCTCAGGCCGGCGTCGCTGTTCCCGGAATCGACTGCACGTCGCCTCCGTTGCAGAACCATGCACAGACCCAAAGTCCAGCTCGCGAGCCGGCTCAGCTTAGACAAAGCCCACAATCGCCCAGCACATCAGCCACCACTCCGCTGCACATAAAAACCACAGATCCACTAAGTCCCCACGTGCCTCTATCTGCAATGGATATGCGCATCTTGCAGCCGGAGCTGAGCATTAAACAAAACAGACTCACGTACTTTGGCCCGCTTTCCGGTATCGCGGCTATCCGCGAAGACGAGTACATCAAAGTCTTCCTGGACAGAGTCGACCGAGCGAAGAAACTGATCAATAGCAAGCGTCTTAATTTGCCTACAGCAGCTACTCTTGCTGGCAAAGCTAGCGTCGCGGCAGGTCCTGAGAAGGGACACACATCTCACGATACTCTCATTCCCAAACTCACATACATACCCGTTGAAATTAGAGCTCATGTGGAAGAGATATTCAACACTCGTGCTGACCATATCAATCTTTTCCCTCGATTAGAGCATCGCTCTATTTGCGAGTTCTTCATTGAGAGATTTTTACAATCTGTGAACATTGTCTTCCCAGTAGTTAATCCTCTTGTTTTCCGTGCTGACTTGGCAAAGTATTGGAAGGCTAAAGAGCAGGCTCTTCGGGACCAGGGAACTGCAAATGAAAAAAGCAACGACACGGCGTTTTGGATGTCTACGCACAAAAATGACATGCGGGGAGCAGCATTGCTTGCAACAGCGCTTCGTTTAGGAAGACTCTGCCTTCCGGCAAGTTGGAAGCCTTCCGATTCTGGTTTTGATGATTCTTATGCCGTTCTCTTTGGCCCGAGACTGCAAGCTTATGCTTGGGCTTGTCTGCGTGAGACAAACTACATGGGAAAGCCTAACTTGCTTGTTGCCCAAGCGCTAATCTGTTTTCGACTTCATCAAATTGTTGCTCCCGAAGATGGTGACGGTTCCGATGGATCTGACGCCGCGGGCTTCGTAGGCATGCTCTGCCAAGTTGGTATGAGTATGGGCCTACATCGTGATCCATCAATATACCCGACTATGCCGCAGAATTTAGCCGATCTTTGGCGTTTGCTTTGGTCGCAAATGGTGATTCTCGACACATACCGATCGCATGACATGACCTTACCTTTCTCAATTAATCTTGACATGTGTGACACTGCATTAAATCAGGTGAAAGGCTTCCCTGATTCTGTTAACCAATTTGAGCAATTTTCGTTGCCATTTGTACAAACCCATATCGAATGGGCTCTGTTAGCGCGTGATATATTGGGCAGACTGATGCGTCCTAATTCTGTTTTAAAGTACGACGAATTTGAGAGCATGATGACGCAAATGAATAATTTTGAAGAAACACATCTTTCTTCTTTTCAATCATTGATTTCATTTATTCAGATTGAATCTACAATGTCCGATCCCCAGGATTCATACAACTTGATACAAAAGTTTATGATTCAACTTCTGTTTCTTCGTCTACAACTCTCTTTGTTGAGATCTTTCGCTCCTCCCGATATTGAAACAGCGGAGAAGTTTCGAAGAGCAAGATTGAGATGTGCTTTGAAATTACTTGATACAATGACTACATGTTTACATCATAAACGCTTATTTCATGGTTATGAGTGGCTTCTAGTACCATTCTTTTTACGAAATTTTTTTTATCCCGTCGCACTGATTATGAATGGTATTTTAAAGGCTTATTACGCTAATCCGGAAGGAATTGTACTCCCTCCGATTCCGGCAGGATGCTCCATCGAGAATTCCAAAGATGAAAGATGGCTTTATCCTGACATGACTTTTCAATATGACGATAGAAGTGTTTGCGACATACATCGTTTGTATCAAGCTTTCGTCAAAATACATCTCTGTATAAAGCAATTTTCCTCCGTTTACTATGGTGCCTACAAACCTGGACTCGTGGTCAATGTTTTGATCGAATACGTTCGTCATGAAGTAGTAGGCGGCACCGAGCGACGTGTTTCAAAGGCGAAACAGGAAAACACTGTTCCTCCAAACCACCGGCATCCCGTTTATCTTCCATATCCAGATCAACTCAGTTATGATCCGGCACCCACACAATCGTATACTCGTCAACAAACACAACAAGATGTTGCTGCTGTTGATGAAGCGTTAATGCTCGGCGATGATCTAGCTGCAAGTTTAGCAATGTTTGAGACAAACGACTACATGGGCGGAGCCTCCTTGCAAGAATGGGGGTTTCAAAATCATAACAGTCCGAGTGGTGAAGAAACAGCCGTTCTTATTGACGGAATTGCAACTAGTGATCTTCCTCTAGGAGTGGAGTCTGATCGTTATATTTTCACAGGATTTAGTGCCACGAACACATACATGTGAAATTTAACCGCTAGTATTGTAGGATATTACTTTGACGCTGATAATACACTGTCCCAGCTAATTGAACAAACCATGTAAATAGTCCAATTGTAATTTAAAACTGCGCTTCCTGTTTTATTTGTAAACAACATTTAAGATCATGAACTTTTCACACCACAAAGGAATGTTTTTCAAGTTTAGTTCAATTTTGTGATATTACTGGCCAAGATCTTTGGTGCAGACTGACGGGCCAGGTAACAAAAAAATCCAATGAAAACAGTGGACAGAAAACTAGCGTTACGAGCCGTAATGAGCATATCAGCATATCAGAGGTATTTTCATAAATGGCAATACTGTAGCGCTATTAGACTAGACTCTCGAATGATATTTTGCACTCACGTCTATATGCATTTATAGAGAGGCGTTGCTTTTCTTGGTGTTCACAAAATATCCCGCTCACAAATCGATATTAATTTCTTTGCAGAGTAATGAATAAAAAGAAAAGAAAGTTTTGACCGCTGAGGCATGAAGTACCTGCTGAACTCTTCTCTAGATGCTAAATAAATGCTATGATCCAAGAGAAACACATTGTGACAATAAAAAAGTAAGGAAATGTTGATGTCACTATATTTTGTCATTTTCAAGACAGTCAGGATTGAAGCATCAATGAAAACAAAAATCAAACAGAGCTTATAATTTATTTGGGAATACTAACTAGTATATTCAGAAAAACATCAATAATTAACAAAAGTAGAGGTTGTCTCGAGACAGGCTAATTTTCACGGTGCTGAGCTCTGGCTCCTTCCTGATCACTGAGTTTGCCCATTTCGTGTACTTCATCTTGGGAAATGACCTCTTCTCCAAATATAGCGTTAATTTCTTCAAGTGATTTACCTTTTGTTTCCGGAAAGTAAAAATATACTATAACAGATCCCAACATATTCAGTGCAATAAAAACGCTATAGTATTTCCATGCAATGTTCGAGAATGCAATCGGAGAGATTTGATTAAACACGATATTGACAAGAACGTTTGACACAACTGAGATTGCTGTGCCTTTCGCTCTTACTTCTTGATTCATAATTTCAGGAACATATATATAATGGATCGAATTATATCCCAATGAATATATGGCGGAGAAAAGAAACACGAAAGCAATGCAAAAACCTTGTCCGACCTTATTGTCAGTACCGGCAAATTGAGAAGTTAAAGCCATCACAATTGAAAGATCTGCGGCCATGGCAACTCCAGTAAGATACAAAGCTGCTCGGCGACCCCATTTGTCAACATATGCAATGCAGATAATGTTAAAAGCGGGACCAACCATTCCATACAAAGAAGCCAGAAGAGTAATCATGTGCCCTTTTATGCCGACTCCTGAATAGATATCAGTTTGGTAGTAATTTATGACGTTGACTCCCGAAAGTTGAGCGAAAACCTGAATAGCAATAGAAAGCAGTAAACGCTTACGATTTCCAGGCTGAACAAACAAATTCTTCATGCTACCAGATTTGATGGCTCTTTCGTATCTGATCTGTTCTTTGATTTGCTCAAAATCGTTGTCAAAATATAATTTATAAGCTGGATTGGCCAGATTGTTCTCCCCATGAAGTTTACGCAGAACCGCATATGCTTCTTCATGTCTATCTTTCTCAAGTAACCAACGCGGAGAGTACGGTAAAAAAGGCATTCCTGCCAGTAGAACAAGAGCTGGAACGCATTGGAATGCCAAGGGGAATCGCCATTGAAAAGATCCAGAAGCATAAGAGCAACCGAACCCAATCCAGTTTGCTGCAGCAAAACCAAATCCAACAAACTGACCATGCAATCCAGTGATTAGACCTCGCTTGGATGTCGGTGCAATCTCTGAATTGTAAACAGGAATCACCATATTAATAATTCCAACCGCAAATCCTCCAATTATCCGACCTGCAATCAACATTCCAACATGTACAGAAGCCGCTTGAATGATCCCTGCAACAATAGCCCAGAAAGCAGCGAACATGATCGTTCGTTTTCTTCCCCATGAATCAGCAGCCCATCCGGAGAAAAGGACACCAAAAACAGCTCCACCAGAAAAAGTGGAGACCACTGCCCCTTTTATTGAAGCTATCTGCAGCATCAGCAAATAACGATAAATTGTAGTTGATAGTATATACATACAAGTGAAGGGATGAAAATAGTCCTTGAATGTATCATGCGAAATAGTGGTTGATACAATTCCTGAGTCAATACCATAAAGAAGAGAGCCAACTACCACAAACGTGCTACAAAACCAAGTATATGCGTTTAATTTCTGCGCATAAGGGCTAGACTGACGTTCGATTTCCGCGTCAGTTGCTTCTAAATTTGAATTATTAGAAGTCAGCCTGTTATCAGATTTTGAGGCTGCCATTACAGTTAATCTTGAAAGCTATTGTCAATAAGTTTTGTTGAATTGTAGTTTCTCAGGAAAGAAAGAATGGTTTTATATCTGCGTGACTAAAGAATTATTGCGGTCGGCGCTAATTTGCCAGTGGGGGAACAATGCGGGGTTTGAGTGCCAAGCTGCCCAGTGCATGCAGTTTAGCCGCGAGGCGTTTCTTCAAAGAACGACTTAAACTCATGAACTATTGTTCAGAGCTAATAGTATGTTTACCAGATAAGTTTCGAACGCCTAAGAATGTTAAGAAACTGGATCGGCCTGTCTGCTTTGCGAAAAACTAATGATGCCATTATGTTAATATCTTCCTGCAAGATCATTTCCAAAGAAGTGGCGGTCCAAGTTTCGCACTGATGTTATTAGCCCAAACTTTTATCCTCTTGATCAGACGCAATTTCTAGTAAAAACTCAAATATAATCCATGTAAATGTCGCTAGAAATAAAGATATTCAGAGTTTAGCCGTAGGTTTTGCTAATCGAATTCTATCGTTACACGTGCATACAGTGAAGTAAACTTTTTTTTTGTGGGGTTTGCAGATTTCTCAAAAACGTTTTAACTAAATCTCAAGCTTTCTTGCATGTGTCGCTCTAGTTTAAATGCTATTCAGTCATTATCCTAGAAATGTAAAAGCGTCATTACTCTGTAAGAGAACGTTTTTAGCCGGATATCAGGATTAAAATGGTTACAGATTCTTATGAATCTTGTCTGCAGAGCAACAGGCCACGACGCACTTGAAACATCAGTGAATATTGCTAGATAGGAAATAATAGCCCAACATTTGCTATCAGTGTCATATTTGATTTGGCTAAATTCACACATGCACAATTTGCAAAGCAGGCTAATCAAATTACTCATTTTCTGATTTCAATATTATTGTTTGGATTTTCTTATCTCATTCTAAAAATTAGCCCTAAAATTTTGTTCGCTCCGACTCTAATGTGGCAAATTGCTGAAAACTAGAACTTGATAACTTCTGCTCTGGCGGCCAAACTCATTAAAACGACCCAGATTTTCGATCATGATAATATGTGTTACAGAAACTGCAACTCTCAGCAAACCAATCTTTTCCCTTATGAGCAAATGGCTCAAGAAAGTCTCTTCAGTTCAAATGCAAGTAGACCTCAGCCAAACGCTCTACATAGCTGTAGAGTATAAGAAGGGTTTATCATTATTTGTAAATCTGGCTATTATAGCCTAGAACTTACTACTAAGAGTAGAGACTCAAACCACCTTTTATCCTTCACATATTTAATTTATAGGTAACCTATAGAGTTTTGGCTAAATGCGCAATCTAGAATCTAAAAATTTCATATGCTGTTTTTTGTGTTTGACAAAATTGTAAAATAGTGTGACACGCTCAATACTTTCTGAACAATTACTTCTAGTTCCGTATGTATTAGACTGAATCAGGTACTTTCGTAATAACGCAAAACTCACTGATAAACAGATCATCGGGCGAGATTTTTGTAGTTTTAGATTTGCGGTCTATAGAAGTGGAGAAAGAGATCAACTTTCGTTAACTTCGCTAATCAGCAAAAGGACTTCCTGACCGGTTTGCTGTAGAGTGACATATCAGAATTCTCAAGTTTGGTCTGCCATAAACACAACAAAAAAGAACAGTTTAAAATAGTAAAAGAAGCAATTTTCATTATTATCATTTAGTAGTTTCGTCAATATTATATCTCACGAAAATATCTTCATCTTCGAATTCAACTATTAAGCGAGTTATAGGGTTTGACGTCGCAACCGTCCCCCCACATTTCACTCAAAAACGGCAATAGTAAGCCAAGTACCTCCCAATATGGAAAACTTAGCCCAACCACGAGCCGTGGGACACGACCAACACGACCAGGTATATATGAGCCACTGTTCAGTCTCTTTTAGGCCAGCAAAAGAGGATGAAGATCTCTCATGGTTGCTGGCATCCAGCTCCAGAAACCATTATTGACTGGGCGGTTGAAGTTGTCAAAACACGTTTGACGGATGATGCGCTGTACGCGGTAACGGTAATTTTGCATTGCTTGAGTTATTGCAACGTTTTGAGGTGATTAATTATTTTATAGTGCTCCAAACCTATCAATTTTCGCGGCGACACTTTAAACAATCCAACGCTCACGCATTCTATATCATCGCCTGTGGACGATGTTCTTCTTGTATCTACTACACATTGGAAAGCACAAAAATCCGTGGAAAGTGGCCCGCATTTTGAGCTTTTCCCTGACGGCAAGCCGGAGCATGAATTCCCAGTCAAGACAACCCAGAGTTCAGAATCGGCTACCCTTTCAGTTGGTTCTCTTAGTGCCACTTTGGACATTCGCCCTAAATCATTCAATCTTGATTTCCATGCTCAAAGAAGTCCTGATACAAAATCAAGATCCCTCTTGACAAAGTTGGGCTGGCGCTCTGTGGGCTATGTAAAGCAAGGAACTACTGCTGCCCATCCTAAGCTCAATTATGAAGAACCCGGTCGCGGAAAACGCTATGTCACTTATCAGCTTCAATTGGGAGTTGGCGAGAAACTTTACGGATTGGGTGAGCGATTTGGTCCCTTTGTCAAAAATGGTCAAAGTATTGACATGTGGAACGATGATGGCGGTACCGGTTCTGAGTTAACATACAAGAATATCCCCTTCTTTCTGTCTTCGAAGGGATACGGAATCTTTATTCCGTCGCCTTCATTGATTTCTTACGAAATTCAGTCTGAAAGAACGACCAGAGTCAATATCTTGATTCCTGGAGAGCAGTTATCAATGTATTTGATATATGGGCCCACTCCAAAGTCGATTCTTAGCAAGTATGCAATGCTTACAGGACATCCAGCGCTTCCACCAAAATGGACTTTTGGATTGTGGCTTAGTACATCGTTCACGACGGAATATGATGCGAAGACGGTCAGTAGCTTTTTGGATGGAATGGATCAACGTGATATAAACGTCTCTGTTTTCCATTTTGATTGCTTTTGGATGAAGGGTTTTGAATGGTGTGATTTTGAGTTTGACAAGGATTATTTTCCAAATGCTGCGAACGATATAAAAGCTCTGAAAGAGAGAGGTTTACATATATGCGTTTGGATCAACCCTTATATTGCTCAGGAGTCTTCTATTTTTGATGAAGGAGCAGCAAACGGTTACTTTATCAAGCGCGGAGATGGTAGTGTTTGGCAATACGATTACTGGCAAAGTGGCATGGGATTTATTGACTTCACAAATCCTGAAGCCTGGAAATGGTATCAGAAAAAGCTTGAGAAATTGATTGATCTTGGTGTTGGCTCGTTTAAAACTGATTTTGGAGAGCGTATTCCGACAGGCGATGCAGTTTATTTTGATGGAAGCAGCGCGAACAACATGCACAACTTTTATCCATTCCTGTATAACAAAGCCACATTTGAGGTTATCGAGCGAAAGTTGGGAAAAAATGAGGCGGCAGTTTTTGCTCGTTCTGCAACTGCCGGAGTACAGAGATTTCCTGTGCATTGGGGAGGTGATCCATACTCTACGTTTGAAGCAATGGCTGAAACACTTCGAGGAGGCCTCTCACTTGCATTGAGCGGGTTTGGTTATTGGGCTCATGACATTGGTGGTTTCGAAGGTAGTCCAGATCCTGCGCTTTATAAAAGGTGGATAGCATTTGGTCTATTAAGTTCACACTCTCGCCTTCATGGAAATGGTAGTTATCGAGTACCATGGCTGATTGATTCGACCGGCGAAGCGGATTTAGTTCTTAAAAAGTTTGTCAAATTCAAACAAAGACACATGCCTTACATTTTTTCACAGGCTCTAGAAACACACAAAACTGGTGTTCCGATGCTTCGAGCGACGTTTCTTGAGTTTCCTGACGATCCGGTTTCCTGGATCTTAGACACCCAGTATTTCCTGGGCTCTGAACTTTTAGTGGCACCAATTTTTAATCGCGAAGGAGATGTTCAGTTTTATGTTCCGGAGACAGACGGCGAGTGGTACGGGTTGCTTGACCGCAAGCTTCGCCCATCGGGTCGATATCTCAAAGAGAGACACGATTTCTTCTCTTTGCCTGTTTTGTTGAAACCTACTGGAGCAATCGTTTACGGATCCATAGATACAACAGTAAACTATGATTGGTCTAAAGAGTTTACTCTACTTGTGAACGCTTCAGCTCCGGTTGAGAGAAAACTTGTTTCAATACCTGACTGGAAGAATGTCCACGGTCCTAATGCGCTTAACTTTGCAATCTCAATCTCAAAATCTGAATTAACAGTGAAGTTGACCGGCGTAACTGCAACAAATTGGATATTGAAAGTCGTCGGTGTTAAAACACTTGTGGCTGCTTTCATTGATCAAACTTCTACTCAGTTTGAGATATTAGAAGGTGGCGAGTACAGCTTTGATGTTCAAGCTGGAGCCAGCATGGTGTCTGTTGAATTTTAAATTTTAGTTATTTTACTTAGTTCAAGTTTATTGAAGTCATGTTTTTATTTTAAATCATGTGAAAGATGATCGGAGGAGATCGTTGGCAGCAAAACAGTTGATAAAAAAATTATTAGAAAGAAGTTTGAGCTACTAACAAATATATATTGTACTCACTTATATTGCCATTCTTGTCATTTTAGTCATCAAAGATTTACCTGCAGGCGTATTATCTATAAAGCATCAAGTAAGTCCTTTGTAAATTTTGCAAATCTGATTTATATCACGTAAGACGTGCTCAGATACTTGTTTTTAGTTCTGTTATACTTAACAGCCATTTATTAGGCAAAAAACCAATTTACAAAACAAAAGGAAATACCAGAATGACCAGCTCAGGAATTTACCATGTCAACTGCTAATTGTTGCGTCTGCCCAGCCACAATAGACTATTTCTTCTTGACAGAAAGATTTTTTTGAGACAGAAAGGTGTAATTCAAGAGAGAAGAGAAGCTTAAAAATCAAAGAACCAAAATAGGAAAACAGGAAACTCTTTCAAGATACCTGTTTCTACTTGCTTAGATAATATTTTCTCTGCTGGTCGTCAAAAAAAAATGCTGTCTAAAAGGTGACTTTACTAATTTATCATGCACAGAAAGGTATGCCATCTACATAGTGTCTGAGGAGGACTTCCATTTCGGTCTTTAGAGTCTTTCATTTACAAACGACAACGTGAACCAAATTATGTTACCAGAAATGATACTGTGAAGACCAAATAGACTCCTCAATACCAACTCAACTAATCTCCACATGCTACAGCGGTATAGATTTCTGTCTGTCTGCTGTTTTCTGATTTATGTTCTAGAGAGTCTGACGTCTCTATAGAGACTTTTACTCTCAATCCTTGGTAATTTCCAATTTATCAGCCTGAACAGGAAGAACTCTTTTTTTATATTCTTTGCTTTATGTTTGGTGGGAATAAGTGTCAGGGAGCAGTTCAAGGGAATGTTCAAGGGTAGCTATGTAAACGTCATACCTTCACCGGTGCATACGTCAATAAAAAAAATGTAAACGTCATACCTTCACCGGTGCATACGTCAATAAAAAAAAAAAGGATGAACAATTCCTGGACCGGAAATAAGAGTGTTTGATTGAAGTTGGCATTGAAGCTATTAGATACGTAGTTCTACGTCGTTTCCCGGCTTTGCGCTCGGAATTGATAGGAAAAACTGCTTGAATTCAAAAGACAAGGAGCTACCGCGGTCAAAGTGACTAGCTCTTAAGTCACGGAAGGAAGTAATACTCAAATGGTATTCGGTAAATTTGCTAAAATGTTATTTTAATGTTAAGGTTTTGTTTCTATTACTTTATATTCTACTTTCATTTTTATGGGGGTGATTTAGAGAGGTAGTTAGTTCTAGCGGTCTTGTGTCACCGTGCCAGCAATATGTACGTAAATGCCTAAATTTGGCAGTTCTTTTTGCCTTTTGTTTCTTTTACTTGTCGCTTTTTGCCTTGTTTCAAGATTACTAAGGTTTTTTTATCAGCTTTTTATATGAAAAGAATGCAGTTGGTAATAGTTAGATATTCTAGGCAAATCTTAGTAAATACCTTCACAACTTTTTAGACCAGTTCAAGAGTGAGATCGGTCTCTATACTTTTGAGTAGTGAGTAGTTGGCTCTATTTGCTTTGAGTGTAACCACTTAAGTGAAATCAGTCTTTCTCAAACGATGGTACCGAAATGCATTAAAGTGGTTGAAAAGTTAATGACGAGGTTGTAAGGCAATACTGCGCGTATGTCTAATAGCTTCAAAACGGACCCGATTCGGTTCTGCTGAATTGAAAAGATTTAAAGTGATAATGACCGATTTCACGTATAATTGTACCATCAGGTCATCATACTGTAGAATGGCTAGAAGCTATATAGCCTAACTCACCGGTGAGGGCAGTTAGAAGACATATTTAAATAAATAGCTCCAATGCTAAAAACACTCGCTAGAGGCTCGTCTGTAAAAGTGACTAAATGCCAAAAGTTAGTGAACAATTACAGAAAAAGAAAACAAAAGGAAAAGCAGTCAGATCGTATATGGGTCTGATTTGCATTCTGTACTTTGGCATTTGGCAAGAAATTTGCTAAAATAATCAGTACGTGAGTGTGGGATATGTGATGAAAAACTTACGAGACAGTAAGCAGAAACTCTGCAGATGCCAAAAATTTAGATGAATAGATTGATACTTAGGTATTGAATACATTAACTGAATAAATAATCAATTTTTGCGTCTCAGAAAATCTTGGCTATCTAAAGGTTCCTAAACCCAACGCCCTAAAAAATACTCTCTTCGATGTAAGTCAGATCATTCATCTGTACAGAATCTTTTCTCCTTCAAATACCATTTATTATGTTAGACGCCAACTTTATCCATTCATTCATTCATTCATTTATAGTATTCTGGTAGAATCATCTAGTGCTTCATTTTGAAAAACGGTCCCTACCACACAGACACACACGGTGATATCTTCTCTTATCCGGTCTTCCAGTTATATTTTCCTCGTCTTCTTAGGGCGCTGAACAAAGACATGCCTACATTCTACTCTTACAGACCTTTCCAATGAGCGATCGTTTTTGATATGAGTCTTTCAAGTAGGTTTCACGTTAGCTATAGCGATACCAAAGACAACCCTATACCCGATAATGACATACAAATCAGACATGCTTTCTGACCCTGAAAGCAAGCACGTAGTTTCAATTGGAGAGGACGTGTGAGTCTTTTCGAACTCGTAGTATAATATGTGTTAATTTTCTGAGGTGAGCCGCCGCGTTCCCCACAAGAATCTCTAACTGCTGAGTACGAAACGTCTACGCGCAATGTGAACCGAATCACCCTCGGATGGCGATAACGATATAACGATGTACCAAAATGGGTTTGATCACTGCACTAGAGTAACCTGACCGTTGCAGAAAACGCTCTTCTCAGATTCCAGTGTACAGTTTTATCAGTGCAGATCTGCTATTTCCGACAAGCGCGTATTTGTCGAAATTGTCACAATGAACTCTGGCGAAAATCCGGAAACATGTTGCGCACGGACATTTCAGGGGTTAGCAGCAAAGATCTGCTCAGCCTATAATTTTGCGCGGCCAAAATCAGTCTCTGCATTCGAATGCGCGCAGCTGATTTGTCTTTATGCGCCTACATTAGATTACTAGTTCAGCATATATTTTTGCGCAAGCGATGCTGCCAAGAAGGACCAAAGGTATGATGATGCTGCATCCCAAGTATCAGAAACCGTTGATATTATTTCATGCGGCTTGTGAATAGTCACAAACATCTGATCACACCGTCTCAGCTTTTATCAATTTTGAATAAAGTTAAGCGGTTTTCATTTGCTGAACACCTTCCTATACGCGAAATGAAAACATCTGGTGCGCGCAAAATCTGCCTCTATAGCTGTAGTTTATAAGTTATATGATGAATATACCAATTCTAAAACAGTAGTATGGCTAGCGTGTTGAATATTGCTGACAAAGGTAACCCCGCATTTTTTTAGTCCCTCGCTACCGTGTTTTCACACGCAGCATATTCCAAGAAGTCAGAAACCTTAATTTGAATTGAGACCTGTAACTAACTGCTGCAGCCAAAAAGAGTCGTGTTCAAATATAGAGGGACCCCTTCCCAGTTCCATGATACATTGTTCTGTTAATTATACGTTATAAACATACATGTCGTTGGTATATCCTGGCTTGCAAGCAGTTTCTCTTCGAACGCGAGCAATCATAGCTCTTCTTGCTTTCGTTTTCCTAGCGGTCATACTTTGCCTACCAGTCTGGAATTCCGCGTCTGGACGAGCACTGCAGCCTCAAACACGCTATGGAATCGAACAGATTCAGAATTCTACGTTAGGATTTGGAGCCATACTTCTACTTTCTCTTCCAACGAGAACCGACAGAAGAGACGCGATGGCTTTAATCACTGATCATACCAACATCACCATAACTCACACGATAGATGGTGTCCTTACCGATCAAGTTGACGAACGTGCTTACCCGCATGGGCCGGGACTGAAAAAATTAACAACGCCTGAGTTTCATGCTTACCTAGGTAGTTGGCGAAGTCACATGGATGTGTTCCGATATATTGTTGAAAACAAAATTGAGACCGCATTAGTTCTAGAAGATGACATAGATTGGTGAGTTTTCTCTTTAGATTTGGCCTCAATCAGTTAACGAATCCAGGGACATTCATCTACGAGCACAGATGATTTCTCTTGCCAAAGCATTGCAAAATTCACCACTGCGTCATCCTTATTCTTCTCATGAAATTGCAAATGCCCCGTACGGCCTTGATTGGGATATGATTCATTTTGCCTCCTCTCAAGTCAAACTGGCTCCTCCTCCAAAAGACAAAGCATTTTTTCGCTATTATGATCCACATCGAGCAGACATTGAATCTGTGGACAGTGGCTGTACACCTGATTCGTATTTCTGTTGGAAGCCTTTGCTGCAGGCTACGAAAGCATGGTCTGGAGCCCGTGTAATTGTTCCGACCTACGACTCAGTTGGATTAAGTGCGTTCGCTATTACTTACTCTGGTGCTAAGCGTATGTTGTATCAATTGTCTTACAAAGAGCTAACAGACACTTTGGATCGCTCAATTGCAACGTTGTTTCGCGAAGGCATTCTTCATGGGTGGTCGATTGTGCCTCCTTTAATGTCTGAGTGGAAAGTTAATGGAAAACGCGATACTAATCTTCGTGTTGTCGCTCCTGGTCGAAGTTTAGGCACAGGGAACATGGGTGGAGAGAGTGCGGGTATGCAATGGAGTGTACGAAAAAAGCTTGCGATTGATATGGAGACTGATAACTATTGGGAGGACGAAAAAGCTTACTGGTCACAGGCTAATCAAAATCTTCAAGCTAGTACTGATGTGGTTTAATAGTTGGCTTTTGGGTTTTCGCTGGTTTGCAGTCATTTTTCAGGAGTACAGTCCAGGGTTTTGCTTATTGGATTTGGTAGTTTTTATTCGATTGCTTAATGGCTGTCTTTAATATAACATTGATGAAACAAATACGAAAAAACCGGGCAGGCGGCGTAATGAAAGGGTGACGCTTGAGAGTGTTGTGTGATGGAGAAGAGAATTGAGGAGGGACTGCGACGGGATTCCAAAACAAACACGAAAAAACCGGGCAGGGTTTTCGTCAATAGGGTTTTCGTCAATAGGGTTTTCGTCAATAGGGTTTTCGTCAATAGGG